>CACKRE030003646.1:36226-85285 GCA_902602495.3 Ectocarpus sp. CCAP 1310/34
GGCGGCTTGTTTTACAACGTCGTTGCCAAGCGACGAAAACCCAATCCCGATGGCAAACACCGGGAGGGGCGGCTTGTTTTACAACGTCGTTGCCAAGCGACGAAAACCCAACCCCGATGGTAAATACCGGGGAGGGGTTGCGGGGGGGGGTCTTTGGGCCGACGACGCGCACACAATTTCTCCACGGTTTGTGCTGAAACCCTTGTTGAGATTTTACAGGTGATTGTAACTGTATTGGAAGAAGTGAGCAGATCAAATTGAAGCACCGCGTTGTTTAGGTGTGTGTTGTCGTCTGCCACAGCTCAGTATTGGTCTTGTTGGCTGGCTGACTGATCCTGCTCTTTGTGTGATTCGATTTAGCCCAAGCGTTTGAGGTCAGGATCTCTTTGCCCATTTTTGTTGTTGCGCCTTCCTGTTTTTAACGTGTTGGAGGCCATCACAACGTTCTTTGTTCTCGTTTTGTGGCACAGCCACGTGCTTAAACAGAGGTTTACGGGGCTTTGCCTCGAGCGCCTGTGAGCTCTCTTTCTGGGCTTGCGTCTTAGCTCAAAATGTAGGAAATGATGCGCGAGGACTTGTTTGCCTGCCGGATCAAGCATATAAGGCAACGACGAAATTCACGCCCCGACAGATAAGACAGACAGGCAGGATACATCTCTTTCGGATAAGCCATCCATAATGACTGCGAGTGGATAGGATCTAGTACGCTGTCGGAGCAGTCAAGCAGTTGGTTGGCAAGTTGTTGGGCGGCGGGAGCTGCATGCCAACACGGCGATCCCGGTGACAATCCATAAAGGAGGTGGAAGAGATGGATGGTTGCACGTGTCTTTCGAAGACACACCCAAAGGCGTGGTACTGTACTACTTGCAGTGACCATAGAGTTGGTCCCCACCTTCATTCTCGAAAGGGCTCGCGCAGAGTAGAGGTCTTCCATCATATCTACCACTACTTGGTAGAGTTCGGGTTCCGGCCGGCGATGCTAATCGAGAGTGCGTGCAAAGAGCTATGGTGACAGGCCCTTGTACGGTTGCCTTCATTTGAAGGAGCCCACTTCTTTCTGTGCCACGCGTGTTCTAAAACCCATGCGGCAAACGACGAACCGTCCATTGACCACAGACGTTCGTGCGCAACACCCCACTAACCAGTCTCGAAAAACGGCAAATAATTTTTTCACCTTCATACCCGCGGCTTTTCAGCAGAAAATACGAGTAACAGCTTGCTTTTTCCAGTCTCTTCTAAAATTGTGATTTTCTTGTTAGCTGGGTTGCATTGCTCCATTTAGGCGACAACCCACTCAGCCGGTTACCGCCATCTACAGTCTAAGCATAGCAAGGCACGCGTCTTTTGATGAGAGTCAGGTTGCCATGGGCAGCAGGGAGTCCACGAAAGCTTCTCTCCCAATGAGGCGCTTATGCTCTTGAGTGCTCAAGGGTGATCAACGTCACCTCGATGTAAGCATGCAGTCTAGTAGGCACGACGTCGACCAAGTCTCCTAGCATTGGAGTCGTCAAGTTTGCCAGTTCACGTGGTGTGCATGGTCACATCGTACGGTATGTGCAGGTTAACGCCAACAGCGGGATGATCTGTGCAGGTGCCGTACAAGGTACAACAAGTGCACGCTGCCCTCGCCACAACTCGTCCCCCCGGTCGACAGGACCACGCCTGGCTCTACTTGTGTAGCATCGACCAGCAACAACGCCAGATGTGACACACACGTGAATGTCGGCGTTGAACATGCGCTTCTTCACTGAGCTGAGTTTGCCTTCCTTCCTGCCCCTTCCTTTCCTTTCGACCTGCGGGCGTTTGCTCCTCTCGCTCTTGCTACGATATTATAGACGTCGAAGTTGGCGGAATCGGATGCTGGAAAACCCCTGTTGGCGTGTTTACAGACCCCCGTCGTCATGGTGTGACTTTTCGTGCGGTGCGGTGTGTATGTCGGCTATTAATAGTCGTCTTTGGCGTACAACGGCCGTGTTTCTCAGAGAACGCAAAGAACTCCGACGCCCGAGTCAATTCGTCAAAACAACCCATGCCTTGCGCGAATCCATATTATGGTACAAGTCGACCCACTACGTCAGTGACAGTGAAACGGCCTTGCCGGTAACAAGTTCGAACAAAGGATCAGGTCGGAATAATGTCTTTCCGCCATTCCGCCCGTGAAGTCACAAAAAGACACTCCATGTTCGTACCAAAAAGGAGTGCTAGCGTACCAAAAAGGAGTGCCGAACTTTACTCCGGTTTTCGAAACACGCACATGTACCCAGGGGCAGCTTCTCCTCTCTGCACCATGGTTGAGTGTCGTTTCAACACCACAATCTCATAGCCACCAAGCCGTGCTAACCGCTCCAAGTAACTTCGGGAGTACGCGTACGTGCCGTCTGTCTTCAACGAGTAGCCCTCCTCGGGGTCATCTTCGTCGTCACCCTGGGTGCAATCCGGGACGCCGGGGTGCACAGGCGACAGAAGAGAAAATAACAAGACATTGAGCTACAATGGTCCGTGCTGGCCAACATGTCAAAGCTGTAAAGACTAGGATTCCAAGACATCCCTTCGAACGGGGTATTATCTGTAACGGGGTATTCCTATCTTGAGCAGCGGGTAGTCTTTCTTTGAGGTTGTGTATATTTCCGAAAAAATAGTGATCGTGTAGGAGAACATGTCCCCTGCCGGCGGACCCTAGTTCCCCACACACTGTCGTGGAGGAAATGGGCTCAATCCAAATTATAGCGAGAAACGTTTGAAAGGGAGAAGCTTGAATAGTCCTCGAATCGCGTTGGGGAGATGTGGCCCGAATGCAAGGGTCCCCTCCACACACTCGCACTTCCAATGATAGCTGCTTTCACGAAGACCGACATAGTACAATAGTGCACATAATATGCACAAGGTGACATCGCCACTACCCGGAAACAGTCAGTGTTTAGTGCACCTTTCCCTGCAAACCACGGTGTGTACACAAGGAACCCACCGCCGGCAGTAATTTCGTCAATCTTCATCTTTCCTCACGCAAGTACCATCGAACAATCCAGGTGCGGTTGTCATGAATCCACGAAGCCCTCAAACTACTGCCGTGCCACGTCTCCCCCCCTCACCCGACCCACCCGCTCGTCTCTTCCCTCTTGTTCCTCTTGTTCCTCCCCGTCGTTCGTGGTTCGTCTATCCACAGTGAACGAAAAGTACCCTCCTGGCTTCAAGACCTTGGAGGCATCGGCCACCACAGTTTCCAGTGGGCCGAGGTACTGCAGCGTCTCAGCTGCCACAACGAGGTCGAACTGCTGTTCCTCTGACGCGGCGAGATATGCCCTCAGGTCCTGACAAATGAGCGACGAATGATGGTGGAACGGAGGGGAGTTTGATCGGAGTCATGCTGGGACAATGATCATGCACTCTGCTGGTTGATTTGCCAATCGCAATCTCAAAAACGGACAGGTTTGCACGCACGATGAAGGCCTTTACTTTCTATGGCCGATCATGACCGAGACCTGTACTTATGCTGCCGGAGGAGTGTGATGATAGATACGCACTATTCTCGGAGGACAACATATATGGATATGACAACATAGTGCGTCGAGTCTCGTACGTAAAGTTTAAGATGTGAAGCCCTCCCTCGACCTTCAACTCAAGGTAGACAAACAACTCTTCGTTCGCATCGCGTCAGATACATACACTTCTCGAAGTGCATAGAACGGCAACTTCCCTATCGCCCTTCACTAACAAGAGGGTAAGTGTTCTATTATCTACGAAGTATTAACGGTACGATTCGATGAATAGTACGATTCTAATACTACTGTAGCATGATGCAGCATACATGGTGTGGGACAAATGTCGAGCATTTCAACTGAGAAGACGAAGGTGAACCACCTCCCGGCAAAACCCACTTGAGAAGAGAGGAGATGGGGAAGAATCAGACGAAATAGAGGAACACACTGGATACACCCCGTAACCATCGGAGACGGAACAACCATACCTGGAGGAAACACTATCACCAGTTGGAAAAAAACAAGCACCAGGGATGAGAGAACGTGTTCCCAGAGGTTTGAAAATCTCCTCCTCACCCCTCTTCTCAGCTCGTGGTAGCACCCCTTCTTGGTGGCCATGTCCAGCATAGTCGGCGAAATGTCCACCCCGACCAGCTTCCTGGCGTAGTCCTTGAACCAGCTGCCGATGAGGCCCGTGCCACAGCCGAGGTCGAGGATGTCGAGAGATCCGTTGAGGTACGATAGCACATCACCGTTATGAGCGGACTGGATCTCATCGGGGAAAGACTGGAAGGTGGCGTTGTACACCTCTTTCATGTTCTGAGGAGCCAAGAGCAATAGCGCAAAAGGGACGGAAGGGACGGGAACAGCGAAATTTGCATGGCGACGTCAGGCTGGAGTAATGGGGGAGAAAAGGTGCTGTATTGTAAGAAAACAATGCTGGGTCCTGTTGGGGGTGGCAAGAGGAGTAGCTATGACGAATCCCATACGCATAGGGGGAGATGTGGAAATCCGGATATAGGTAGAGAAAAAGGGTGTTCTCACAGATGTAGGCATGTACAGGTATGCCCAGTTGATCTTGGCGGGTCCCAGATACAGCCGAAGACGTGAGACGTGAGTAAGGCCCGGGACAACAGAAACTAAGTGAAAGGATTCAAGCGGTTCACATGTCCCATCCCACAACTTCCGCCTTTTATAACGTTAGATATAAGATGCATAGTCCCTGCTCTGACGTTCTGACACGTCGCACAAAAAGAAACCACCACGAGAAAGCGAATTGCATAGTACAACGACAGGCTCCACGGCGACGTTTTCACTATTCGAAACTCGACCACGCACCCAGCCGGGAGAGACATGAGGGGCTCCGTAGAATCAACGCGGTGCCACGCGACTGCAGAAGGACCGAAAGTGTTGGTTGTAAAGCTCAAGTTCCACGTCAATTCGAGCACGACAACTATCCGACTTGACTTGCGGGACGTAGACGACACAAACGGTTCCCTTGTACCCTTCAGCGGTTCCGACACGCATTCACCATTTCACCTTCCGGAGAAGTCTAGGGCCGGTGTAGAGGAGCTTTTTCCTCATGTGGTCGTCGTACTTGGGTGCGTAGTAGTCGAACAGCTCTCTCGCGTACGCCAGCTGCAAGCAGCGTTAATCGTTACGGATCGATCGATCGGGGTAGCGTGATGTGAGGGTGTCGTGTTGGGTGCAAGGCCTCGGATACGACCAGTACCACCCGAAATCATTCGACACGCACGTCCTTCTCGTGACCCCCCACCCCACGCCATCCGCGCACCCCTCAATCTACGGCAGGTATTCGCCGCGGCTTGCATTTTTCATCTACAGTGCGGCGGTTTCGTGTTTCATAACTGAAGAGCTTTGACCCGGGGTGCTACATGCATACAAGAGCTTTCGTCTGCGTTCTGCGATGCATGCCCTCGTTGCCCCCTTCCGCCCAAGTAAAATCGGTCACAATCGCTCAATACTCCTGGGTGAGAAATACGAAAAAAAAGACACGCCGGGACTCAAAATCTCAATCAAACCTCGTTGCTTTCGAGGCTACCAATTATTACAGACAGACTATCAGCCGAGCGCCTACGTAGTGGTATGAAGCGTTTTCGTCGCCAACGGCGGCTACGTCTCTTGCTACTGCTACTGCTACTGCTACTGCTGCCATACCTGATCGTTTTCGGTCAGACGCCCTGGGTCCGCCTCGAGCGAAGCGAGCAAATACCTGGCAGATACTCCAGCGTTCGGATCGGGATCCAGCCTGAGCTTCTCCTTCAGGCTGTATCGCGGTTGAGGAGAGGTGGGATAAGAGGGAGGAGGGGTGACAAGGGCGTGACCCCGCAGGTGATATACTTCTCAGTTGCAAGAACTACAGTGGTTGGGTCACATTCACTAGTTTCGGGCCATGCGTTCGCAGTTGTGATCGACGAGTCGACGGTAAAATGGGCGGTTGTTCATCAAAGCAGAATGTCGAGTGGACACCAGTGACAGTGATAGTGACAGTGACCGGACAACGAGTGCAACGAAAAGACGCAAACCCCAACGTGGCTGCCACACGCAGGCAACACGCAGGGTTGCGGCAACGGTCCCACAAAATACAAGCAACGAGACCAGCAGCTGCTGCCGTTTGAGCGGGTGGGGGCAAACACTCGGTCGGCGGTATAGCACAGCACCAACTCATGGGTGCATCCCAGCGCCTAACTCCCCTGGGGTAAGAGTTTTTCGAGGCGGGCCTCTCACCCTCCAATAGCTACAAGGTTCTTGTACCAAATACAATGCCATTTACCATGTTGCTGCCTCCTCTTCTTCCCCCAGCTTGAGGTAAGCGTTAGCAAGGTTGAACCAGACGTTGGATAAGGACTTGTCCACGGCCAAAGCCCTCCGATACGTCTCCACCGCAGAACCCGGGTCGAGCCTCATCACCTGCGATTATCGATTTTTGAACAGAGGGACATACACGGGTTTCGGCGGCTTCCGCCGCCACGCTTTAGAGGAGCGATTCCATAATACTTGTTTTTGTGCTGAAAACACGTTTTTGTGCTAGAGAAACGACTGATGAGACGTGGGTATCGAGGAAATGATGTTTGTGTCACGTGCTTTTCCCGACGACGTTCATGTGTTTTGGCATGACCGGCTGAATGCATACAATGTCGCAGCTTTTCACCGGTCCCGAGAGGAATTTGTCACGTGATGTTTGCGTGTGATGTGCCTTTCCCAATGTTGGTGAAATGAATTTCTAACGTGAACCAC
Organism: Ectocarpus sp. CCAP 1310/34; assembly: GCA_902602495.3. NCBI lineage: Eukaryota > Phaeophyceae > Ectocarpales > Ectocarpaceae > Ectocarpus > Ectocarpus sp. CCAP 1310/34. The sequence goes on from CACKRE030003646.1 coordinate 42,961, forward strand.
GGCTAAAACAAATGAAAACGAACCTCGAACCGAACGACAATCTGATTGACGGGCTATGCCAGGGACACCCCCAGAAACAAATCGTCAAAAGTTACGGAACGACGGGTGGCTACACAACACCAGTTAAAATAAGCATACCCCGAAATGGGTGCAGCAGGGTTGGGGACGCCGAGGCAGGGGATCCCGGTGGTTATGTCGACTAGGTAGGTAGTAGGTAGTTCAGGGAGATGCCAGTGATAACACGGAAATCATACAGCCGTTCTTGGCGTAATTCGCGCAACCGCCGAAGGTCGCGCAGCAACGAGTCAAGTCGGCCCCGTCACAATCGTCGTTTGTGTACACACTTCCCGAGGACTTCGCCAAATACGTAGTCGGAAGTTTTGCGCTTGGCGCTACTGCCGGGAGAGGCAACCGTCTGAAAGATGTTTGTTGCGCCTTTCCGACATCTACGAAAGAGAAGAGCAGGAGAGATACTCAACAAAGGCTGGGTAAGAGTGTCATGTGGGAGAGCTTGAGGAGTGAGGAGCGTGTGCGTGCAACCGAACGTGTGCGGGCGGCGTCGAGAAGCAGCGTCACCCATGGTTGTCATACTAGTATCTTGGGGTTGATATCTTGCGATTGCACAGGCGACGACCTGACGACGACTGATCGAATTAATCCCGCTTCTCCGTGCCTTCCTGTGTGTGCGTGCTATATCTGGCCCGCGCAGCGCATGACTGCAGACACATCAAAGACTCAAATCCTGCATGTGCGTACACATAGATTGCAGTGTGTGGTACACATGCATTTGCTATGTGGATTCCACTATGTGTGCGTACACATGAATCCCGCGTGTGCGCACACATACATGGATTTCACTGAGACTGAGCTATAATATTGGATGACTGCAGACTTGAAAATTACTCATTGAAACGAGAAGATTGTCACCGAGCGACTGAGTTGTTGGACTACGGAGCAGGTAACTACTGCTGTATGTAACACATGAGAGAGAGAATGAGAGAGGAAGAGAGTAGAGAGAGCGTGGGAGAGAGAGAGAAAGAGAGGGACCCGGAAAGAGAGGGATATCTGCTCGGGGAAATGCGTGGGTGATGACGTCGATGACAGCACCGATGATGGTTGATTGCGGGGCATGCGAGGATGACTGCTGATCGACAAGTGCAAATAACGAGGGAGTGAGTGTGCGAGGTGCAGAATGCTGCGCCAAACGGGAGCCCTGACTAATTGAAGCACTGACTGGGAGTGCAGGGCCCGAAAGCACTGGGTGCAGAGGGACCGACGACAGCGGCAACGGCCTCGGTCGATTGCACTTGAAGTGGCAGGGAGAGCAAAGAACGAGATGGCAGACCTGGAAACAAATCCTGGCCTGTGGTGCGCCGAGAGAGGAGACCCGTCAGTCTAATTCCAAGTGAAAGAAAAAATGGCGACCTGTGGTGCGCCGAGAGAGGGATGAATTTCCTGCAATTTCACGGAAAAGACAATTTGAATAAAGCCTATTGCCAGGTGTCGAAAGGGTAGTGGTGACGGGAGGGGGTGCGGTCGACCCTACTGGCAGAAAAAGCGTGTGATGAAGCCAACACAAAGATTTGTCAAAACGTGTGGTAACAGATATTGGACAAAAACGTCTAATTTAGAGAGATTCGAGCGTGTTGTATCCGACAAATGGACCGTGTTGGTAGAGCAGTCATACCAAAGCTACTGCTGTATCGAGTGTGGAACACGTGACACCACGTCGGCAGCACGAAGTACATTTTTCTGTGACACACCTGCAAGTTTCCAAGTCTCGTGAGAACGTCCGTGTCCTCGCTGCCAGAGTGCTGCAGGTAGTACTGAAAGCACCGGATGGCATGGTCCCCGGCCTCTTCGTACTTACCCACGGCCTGGGCGGCACAGTGCGACACCGCGGGGCACAGGACACGGTCAAGTGAATAAATTGAGAGAAGCGACAAGACATCCACACTCGACAGCACACCCGGTACTGCACGGAACACTCGCTGCTTTCAGGTTTCGATACTACAAGAGTGCGCACAATCTGGATAGCGCACAACGTTCTAAGCACCACGCGTGCCAAAGTGCCGAGGCGCCAGACACGGCTCTTGGGCGAAGGGCCAGAGCCTCACGAGCTTTACCTTATCATGTACAACAAAGCAACCTCGCGCCTTTCCAGCTCTTGAACTGAATCTCCGACACACGTCTACCTAAAAATAGGGCAAACGACCCCCCATGCCACGCCCCGCCTCTCACCAGGTCTTCGTACAACATCCCGAGTTTAAGGTACGCCAGGAGGTCCCAGGGGGCGAGGTTAATCGCTTGCTGGTAGCTTGCGAAGGCCATCTGGTGCTGCCCCTGGCTCTGATAAGCCCCCCCCAAACCACGGAAGATTTCGCTGCGAGTTGGGTCCAGCTGCAGGAAGCAGACGGAAGAGAGCACAGGTGGCCAGGTTACGAGAGAAAACGCGCTACGTGCTCAAGCTCTTCTCTCCGCTAGACGAGTAATTGTGCTTCGCCAAGCAGTGCCACAGTATGGGGTACGGGATGGACGCCTGCTACAAACGTTCAAGGAACGCTCGCGAGGCAGCGGGTTCAGGCGATAGGGATGCGACCATTGCCAATCTCGGAAGTAACGGGACAGATGGCTCAGGTTTCCACTGAAATGCATACTCAACATGGTAGACACACATACGTGTGTGTGTTGGTTGTCGTCCAATCTATTCTGGCGCCAGTCTACATGTATCCACCCCACGGTGCTCGTGCTTGCATGCTCCAACAAACAACAACTCACCGGCCAACACAACTTCACTACCGCGAACCAAGGAAACCGAAAGTTCTAGCACCGACTGAGCAAACTAAGCCTAGCTCCTACAACGGAACCACCAACCGACATTCAAATTTACGATGAGTTACGATAAGATGGAGTGCCTTCACGTGCCTCGAGCGCCTTCAGGTAGGCATCCACAGCCCCCTGCAGGTTTCCCGCATCGTGCAGCAGGCGTGCCATGAGGTTCATCACGACGGCGCCGACGGTGCCCTGCTCATCCCCGCCCGTTAACGACGCCTGTATCGCCCCTAAAGCTGCCACGCGATCTCCCGCAAGCAGTACGCGCCCCTCCGACGCCGCCTCGACGGAGCGGATGAACCCGTGCCGGGAGTAAAAGTCTACGGATTGCGGGGAATCGTCAACCTCGACGCGCAACTGGGGAAACACGCGGGGTACGTTGGCGCAAGACACCAGTGTTTGTTAACGGAAAGGGCGGCACAATTACGCAAGCATCGAGGCCAGCCGCTTGGTGTAGGAGAAGGTGATCTCAGGACTGGTGGGTGCACGCGGAGCAGCACCAGCAGCAGCACCACCACAGGACGAGACGTTCTAGAGTCGAGGCGCCTTTGTTTCCATCGAACGGGAGTAGGCATCGGCTGTCGTCCGGCCAAGGCTGTTACTGCTTGCTGCACGTGCAACGCAGTCATCTATTGCCAAGGATGCAATGATGTTCCATCGTCATCTTTTGGCACGGGCAACATGAGATTCCTCATGGAAGCCTGTTGCCGCTTGAATGCATGCGGATGCAGGAAGCAAGCTGATCCCCTGTGTTCCTGTGTTGCACAAACGAAGAGCTCTATCGATGTCCTTGCCACAGTATGCATACCACGATTAGACCATGTAGACGTCGCCAGATAACAAGACATCTTGCTCAATGCAAATGGGAAAATACCGAGACACACAGGACGCGCCCTAGGTACAGGAAGGACACATAACCTAGTCATTCACTGGAAAATTCCGAGAGGTGTGCATTGCACAGGAGCAAAAGAAGAACCAGCTCCATGTGGGGTATGAACATGACGGCCGATACGGAACATTGTTGTGGTCGCTCATGATCATGATCCACACACCAGTCTATAGTAGCACTCTACTACTACCGCTGGAAGTGCCTCTCTTCTGCTGCACCAACCTGGCTGATTCTCGCTCCATCGTTGAGGAAACGGTTGATCGTTTCATCCAGCAGTGCATGCTCCACGGCTTCCGCCACGCCGTCCTCACGCCGATGCCTCAACAAGCACACCTGCGTCGCCACCGAAGAGCCTCCCCCCATCGCCTCCACGACCGCTCCCGCCAGAGGAGCACCGATAACCGGCTCTCCGGCCGCCTGCTCACTCGCGTCCAGCGCCACTAGAGCGACAGCCAGGCCCTTCTGGGCTACCCAGTTTCCCATCCCTAGCTTGTGGAAGTCTTGGGTGGTCGGGAGCCGGAAGGCGAGCGCTGTGCCGTCTAGTGCCACCGCCCTGCGCGTCGTGTCCTTCGGGATCGGAGGAGGTTGCGCGGCACCTTCTTGTCGGCCTTCGGGGGCACCACCCTCCTGGTCGTCAGCCATAACGGGGTATTCCAGGATTTGTTGCCCGGTAGCGTCGTCGGCGGGAGTCGCGCGCAGGGTGCTGGCGGTGGATGGCGGCCTGCTGGTTGTCGGCAGCAGCCTGCCGCTGGCGGCGTGTTGCTGCTGCGTGTTTGAAGATGGAGAGGGATCATGTTGTTGACGGGGAGTAGACGGGACCCTTAGACCCGCAAAAAGGAAAGCTTCGCCCGACCTTGCGGCACCGGCAATGAGAAGGAAGGCCACATCTACTCCGGCAAGAGAACAGTAGCGCATCAGGGCAACCGCAACAGCTTCGCTTTGCCAAGCTCCCTTGGGATCTTGCTTGTTGTGTGGGATTTTACAACCCGGAGGGGCCCTGCTGCTCAGGAAGTCAAACGAGACAGGAGCGGTACCAACCTGCATGTACCGGCCGGTACGATCGGTCGAGCCCCGCGTCCCAGCTGCACTTGTGCTGGCGCCACGGACTCCTCTCTCTGCCTCTCTCCCATCGACCTGAACAAAGCGATAAGGATGGCGCCCAATCGAAGGCTGGGCGTCGCGCTTGCTTGTGCGTGTAGCGCTGGCGTGGCGCTTGGATTCGTTCCGAACGTGGGAAATGCTGCTGTGCGACCGAGACGGGGGGGCGTTGAAGGTGGTTGCACCTCGATCATCGGCATCGGCGGCGCTAACCACTACGGCTCCTTCGCCGGAGCACCTGTCCTCCAAGGTAGACCTGCGGCTGGTCTGAGGAGAGTCGGGCGGCGAGGACGGCACGGTAGAAGGAGGTACAACTGTAGTATGTCAGGTTCAACCCGCGGGTGGATTATGAGAGGCACAGATGTATCATGTTCATCTGCTGTGTGCTACATCATGCCGTGCCTATGCCGCTTCTTCCTACCCTCGCCGGCGGCATGTTGTTGCACGTGGGGATGTTGTAGTGTAGTCCGTGTATCATCAGTGGAAACTCGCCCTACACGTGTTGTGTTCGGTGAGTGGGTATTTCAACTCCTTCTTGTAGTGTAGTACATGAAGTGCAATAATTGTACACAGAAGCACAACCGACAACCAACCCCGTTCGTTGTCCGTTCGCTACGATGAGTAAAATACAGCCGTACATGTAGCTCGCTATCGGTGTCGCTGTACCCTCGCAAAAGCCCCACGCAGAGCATCAGCTGTACTAAAGACTGCAGTAGTGAGCTTCGCATGCGACAGGAGCCACGATGCTTTCTTGGTAGATTCAATAACATAATGCACGCAAGCTCGTTCCTCATCCTGCTGTGAGCGTTGCAAATAGTAACTGCTGCTAAGTTAAAGCTACGACCTCACCAACCCACCCCTTTCGTCGTCCCACTCCCCGGAATTCATCCGCCTCCGGTAACCGCAGCACCGTACAGATGGTCGGATTCGATAACACCTTTTTCGGTGTAGGAGGGCCCGAAGTTGTGGTCGTATTGGTGGTTGGGTACTTCGTGCTTGGCCCGGTAGAGCTGGTAAAGCTCGTCAAGCAGGCGGGGGTCTTGGTTGGGCAGCTGAGAGACGTCGGCCTGGGCACGGTCAACAACCTCACAACGATCGTGGATGATCAGGTGCAGCGTGCAGAGTGGTAGCATGTCACGCTTCTTTTTACGGAAGAAGTGTTGTGGTTATTGTACCGAAAGGGAGAGGATTGTAGCATTGTAGCGCCGCACTCTCCACTGCTTGTGCATGGAACGCTCGCTCGTATTGTGGGAAAAATGCGTCGCGATGTCGCGATGAGACAACCAAAGGCACTACTGTAGTACTGTAGTACTGTAGTCTGCGTAAGGCTGTCGAGACTGGTAGGCTCATGAAACGACAACTCATGCTGCTCTTTTGCTTGGTCCTGATGTGCTCCTTTGTACAGTACTAGAATGACCCTGGGCATCACCATAGGCAGTGCCTAAGCGGGAGATTGCGAGGCGCCTGCACGAGTCACCCTACTGACTACGCACACCTATGCCACACTTTTGCTGGCTCGCGCGCTCGCTGGTTTTCGCTGACGCCTACCCTCAGATTCAGAATGCGGAGCAAATCGCGTCTGGGGAGAAGAAGCCTCCGGACTACTTTGCCCCCGAAGAAGAGTTCCCTATGAGCGACGAGGACGAGTTTGAGGATGTCACGGTGAGTCTGCCTTTGCGGTATCGTGCTGTAGCAGTGTCATGCTGTACATGAGCATTGCTCCGGCGTGTACGGCAGTCACTGCTATCCGCCCTGAGGTGTTATCCCTTCCCTCATCGCCCCTGGTTCGGTTGGAGTTATGACAGCTTGTATTTCAATGGTGCCGTTTTACCGTATGAAAAGCTGGCGAAGGTGTGCGATCCATTTTTATCGCTCGGTATGCTCCACAACCAAGAGGTCGTCAACGCCGAAAACGGTGGTTGTCGATAGACCTCGTCGAGGAAGAGAGCGCTTTCCTTTCCTTGCACCTTGCACCTGGTCGGCCGGGGTTCGCACCTTCGCACCCCGTTGGTTGTGGAGCAATCGGTCTTTGAGAGTCGATCGCTCATCTGTGCATTCGACCGCACTGCTGTCGGAAGTCGTTTCCTTCGTTACCTCCGCTCTTTGCTCCTTGCGATTGGAGTTTTGTCGGAGGGGGTTGCCATACTCCCCTTCTTCTTATCATGTGTATCTTGGTGGACCTGCTGTCGTCGTCTGTCCATTCCACCGCGTGAAGCTCGATGTAGGTTCTTTTTGCACCGACTTTAAAACAAACGTTTCAGGCGTCTATAACCGCTCAGGTTTTGTACTTTATTCGGCGGTGCTTGTCACCAGTCAAGGCTGATGTGTTCACCAGCATTCAACGTACCAATTTCGTAGGATGGCCAGCTTGTTGTATTCCTTTGAACCGTCTCTTTATCTTAACTGCGATGTTTCATCAAGTTTCGCCGGCCGATCTCTCATGTCTCGATGGCGGGTAGATCGACGAGTACGGGCGGATGGTGTACGAGGGACAGCCAGAGAAGCCGCCGCCGATCAAAGACGAGGACAGGGCTCCGTTCTGGGAAGGGTTGGGGGACAAAATCAGCGACAAGCTGAGCGAGTTTGAGAAGGAAGAGGTGAGTTTCTCTGTCATGCTGGTTGCTATATTTTCTAGCTCCCGGTGTTCGGTTCCAGGGGACAATGACGCGCTGAGTGGACTATCTGTGCTGTCGTGAAACAGCAGTTTGCTTCGATCCCTGCATTGTGCCATGCGTGGCTGTTGCGTAGGACGTGCCGCTTTTTCTCGAAGCGAACGAGGCAGAGGATTGTTGCGTCTCCTTGGGAGTCTATACCCAGGTCCTCTCTTGCTCAGTTACTGCAAGTCCCAGAACGTGTCGTCAGCGGTTGCGGCCGCATTGAGTGGTTACATGACAACGAGTTGATTCAACGCGCTCTTGATTTAGACATGGGGGTTGATTTCGAAGAAATCTGTGTCAACGAATGTGTCCCATCTGTGTAAACGAAATGCGTCACTTGTTGGGTTTGCTGGTGTCTTTGGTGTCGAGGACGGTACAGCTGTTTCCCCCAGGCTCGCGACCCAACGCCCCGCCCCACGAGTTCAGGTGTATGTCGAGAGAACGCACCGATGTAAATGGTCGCCTACAAGATAAAAACGGACACGCTCCTTCTCCCTTCCCCCTATCCCTATCCTTGTTGTTATTGCTTCCCTTGGGGTGAACCCGAACTTCGCTTTATCCTTTCTTTGCCGTTTCAGGGACCACTGAAAGAGGCAAGCAAGTTCGCCCAGCAGCTTAGCGGTGCCGTGAACGAGAAGGTGATGGGGATCGATAGGGAATCCGCTCCGATTGACAGCAGCACTTCGGACGTTGGGGAGGGAGCAGTGTGGGAGGGCCCGCCAGAGGTCGTAGCTGGAGCTGGGGCGGGAGGTGCAGCCGGGGTCGGCATGGCGAACGGATGGAAGCCGCCCACGAGCGAGCTTGGCATGGAGAAGACAGTGGAGTTGGCCAATGATGTGCCCAGCGAGCTGGACGCACCGAGTGTCAGCAGTGCCACAAGCGAGCTCAGCATCGACGAGCAGGTACCATTTTCTTGTCAATGTTTTTATTTGGTCGCTTGAGTTTGGGTTGGGTCAACCAAGGCCTGACATGAAGCAGCATCCGCCGAAGAGCATCGTGAAGCTTATCGTACTACTTCCGCTGTTGGAAGACCGGGATGCCTGCTACCGTTAGCACTGTCGTGATCAACCGCCCTCGCGTCCCAGAGATGACTGCGAATGGCGCGTGTGCGGCAGGATCGTCCCTGGTTTGTGTTTCATGCTTTCCACATCAGCTTGTTGAATGCGTGGCTGTCATGAATCGCCTACTGTCGCCGTTCCTTACATGGGTAATTCCCGACTTGACTTGACTTGACTTGGCTTGACGGACGGCAGTTCGAACGGCTGGACACGATCGCCGCTTTGGAGGAGGAGCGAGCATCGATGATGCAACGCCTAGAGGCGAAGATCGAAGCCAAGATCGGCAACATCAAGAACGAGTTGCTGGAGCTGGTGGATGAGGACTTCAAAGAAAAGAGGACCAAGATTGACGAACAGTTTGCAGCCCGGGCTGAAGCTAAGGCAGCGGCAGCAGCAGCTGCCGCTGCTGCGACTGCAGCTGAGATGAAGGCCAAGCAGGAGGCGGCTAAGAGTGCCGAGGCGAAGGAGAAGGAGAAGGAAGAGGCCGCCGAAACGACCCCCGCGACAGCAGCCCCGAGCCCGAACGCAACCCCATCGGAGAGATCAACAGCGGCCGCCGGTATCAAGATGGAAGAGAAATGATGGGCAAACAGGGAGAGACGATAGCGGTAAAATAATTCCACCTTGGCACCAGCAGGGGTTTGACGGGTGACACGTCTATCGCACCTAACGCACGGCGGTAGTACAGCGGTGACAGCGGGCGGAGACCGTTGCAACAGGATGTCTCCTTGGACGAAGTTTTTCCAACAAGATTTTTGAAGCTAGAGCAGAGAGACAAACCTGCTGGGGTACTCGTGCAGGGGTGCTGGATGCGCCTAGCTGGACACGTCCGTGATTGCACGTTTAGGTTGGATTGTGGTTGGTGCTGATGCCCAGGGCACCGGTCAACTGCTGCCACCCAGAGAGCACACACCTAATTCTTCCTGACTGGCAACGTTAACAACCTTTCACAAACAATCATCTGTCAGCTTCCTTGGGGGGTATCTATGTAACATGTGAAAGTGGCGCAGTAGTTAAAAGATATTTTGAGTGTTGCGACAATGCGCCGGGGGGGACACGGCCAAACGCACGTGCGCCGAAGTCCCTCAAACGGCTTTGTTAAATGAGTTTCTGTTTTCATGATTGGATTTGCATGACGGCTTAAACTTTCTCCGAACCACAATTGAACAGCAAGGCGACTACTGCATAAGGGAGATTTGAGGCCTGCAGGGGGGTAGGGGGGGGGTCAGGTCCTGCCTGTGGGGCACCGGGCGGGAGTTACCAAGACGTTAGAGTGGTAGAGGGGTAGACACGGGAAGGAGGGCTGTTGCTATTGTTGCTAGGGGCGGGGCTGTTGGAAATGATGGGTCGCGTATAAGGTTGCGGCTGAGGAATCGGGCTTTTGTGACGATTTGAACCGGTGAGTTGGTATGACCGATTGTCGTCGTCGCGGATGCTCAGTCAGCGCACAAGTACCTTTTCGACTGAATAACGACTCCATTTCCACGAGCACACACGTATTTGGCATGCCGACACATTGAGCGTTTGCTAGCATTAAAGATGGAGCAGTCGGTACTTGTTTGTTGAACAGCATGGTACATCTCATGTACACAGCACCGACAGCGGAAGACGTGTCCACAGCACGACACCCCCCGCACTGCCTGCCTCTACACTCTCTCGTGTGGTGTTACAGGCAGGGAGTGCTCCACCGGAACTTGCAGACAAAGCTCGCGACGATTTGCAGGCGAATATCCTGAGGGCAATTTGCAGCACGCGCGGGACGCAGGCGCACTGCCACCGCTATCGAGGTGTTATTTCACCGTAGACATGCCAAATATCTGCAGAGTTTATGCACACTCGATTTTCTCAGACCAAGCGTAAACCACCAATATTATTACGTCACATCAACTTTGTACAGTAAACGGCAGCGTATTGCACGGCTTTTGCAGGAAGGCTGCACTGTAGGCACAAAACGTCTACCCGACCACGATAAACAGAGTAGTACAACCAACGCTGCACACGTAACCGAAGGCGAACATTCTAGACTCACAAGGAAGAACTACGCCACCTGTGGTATAATTTTTGAGGCAACAGATCCCCTAAAAACCTCCTTTCCACGACAACGCCGCCATCATACTGTACGTGTCATCGAGTGGGCTTCGTTGCCGCAAGGGTTTTCGTCATCCCGCCCGTCGTTGGTGTGGCACTACTGGTAGCAGCAGTGCTGGTAGCATTGGAGCTGGTAGCGGCAGCACTTGCCGCATCGAGAGAAGCGCTAGTCACGGCTTCGCCGTCGGCCTTCCGTTTTGCCCCTCTAGCGGCGGGTTCCTTCCCTTCCTTGCCCTCTCCGTCTCCGTCGATGTACTTCTCCACCAGACCCTAGCAAAACACCAACAAGAGCAGACAATGGCGTCGGCATTGGCACATTCAACGAAAAATTAGGCAAGCGGACGAGGACTGATGTCATGGCCTTGTTCGCGTACATAAACCAATTTTCCATCACAACGCTCTTGGTAGGTGTGGAAAAGGATGTCTGACTTCTAGCAGTAGCAGTAACAGGCCAAAGACGTGCATCCTCGAGTGAAGTGGCGGCATCATCGCTGGTGTTGCACAACGACTTTCGAGAAAAGGCCGAGGATGCATGGTCCCTCATCAAATGCAATAAGCTGACATCGATTCAAACACAGACACCGCTACCATTTCCGAACATTATATTTTTCAAGAGGCTCGCTCCTCATTCGCTCTTGGGAGAGCAAAATGTACCATCATAGGTCTGAGTGTGGGGTGGGGCACAAGTGCTAAATGACCAAATTAATACTTGCGTGGTGGCGCTGTCTGCAAGGCTCCCAATTTCCCAGTTAGTCGCACACCGCTGGGCGATTCTTCGACAAAAAAAAAAGTCTCCAGTAATGGTAATGGCAAAGCCCACAACTAACTCGAGCTGTTCGCTGTGCAAAATGACCCACCCTCACATCCGTATGGACACTAACCACAACCACGGCACGAATTTTAAGTTGCATCATCTCTCATCCTGATACATACTTCATACGGTATGGCTCACCATGAGAATGTTGTCCATGGAAAGCTTGAGGGCCGCTTTCGCGTCTCTGTCTTCCTCTGCCACACCAACACCTTCGGCTGCCTCTGCCTTCTCCTGCAGATCTTTAGCCTCCTTCTGCCAAGCCCAGTCGTAGCCCCCGCCAGAGTCTCTCAGCTTCGCCAGCTTGGACAACTCCACTGGAAGGGGAGTTCCAAGATAACAGTGGAGGCGGTCACAACAGAACGGGCAAGAAAAGAGCACTAGTATCGGGGAGTTGTTGGGGCCAACTCCCGGCTCTCCAACCTTCACATAGTGATTGTGCTAAGTTTTTGAAGCGCATACACAGCAGCAGTGCACATAATGATTAGGGATATGATCATGGGGAGTCTGCATTCCACTGACAGCAATACAGTAGCCTTCTTCACCGGCAACCTCGAGCGATGTGATAGGCGAATGTCCACTTCGGATGGGAAATTTATATGTTCCTCTTGCCAAACAACGAAAGATCACGATTTAGAGAAACACATGCACCTAAAATACGAGAAGCCCCCACAAAAGTACCTCCCAGCATCATCCATACCCACCTGCTAACCTGAACACATGCTCGACCGCCTGCCCTCGGGTGAGCGTGCGGCACAACAGAAGCTTCCACCAACAAACGGATGAACGACTCTACATATTCAAATGCAGAGATCAGGTCTCATCACACCGCCTTAAGAATGAAACGACCAGTCGGGTTGGAGGCCGGCCTCACCAAAGGCGTTGTTGAGATGGTGGGTGAACTTGTTTAGACGAGACTTGATGAGCTTTTGCACCGTGGGAGCTTGGTAGATGACGCCCTCCATGATGTAGTAGATCGCCTGGACCTCAACCGAACTCGGGCTCTTGCGTACTTGTTTCTGGGAAGGGAAAAAAAATCGCAACCTTTTGCTTTTGGTAAGCTTGGTTTGGGCATGGCACCATCGTGCTCAGTAATCAACGCAAAAGAAGCGGTACCAGGTACTCGATATTTGGAGAGTGCGAGTGCCGACCACTCCTGTATGCCTTACAACATGACTCCGTGGTCATACGGATGCGCCGAGCTGAGCTGATGTACACTATCCAGGATCGTTTGATGGAGTATCAACGAGGTGGTACCGCCACCAGATGGAATACTGGAGATTTCCGCGCACGGCGGTGTGTCCCTCCGATCACGGTTGTCCATCCGACTCCCAACGGACTCCAAGGCTGCATGCTGCATATTGCTGCTGCGGCAGGTTCGTTTGTAACCGCCCACATGGTACTTCACCTAGCAACCGGTAGAAGACAGTGCCGACGAGGTACATACGCCTCGCGCAAAGTGGCGGAAGCACAACACGGCTCACTTTGATTACGAAGAGACGTCGAGGCTGCGGCCCGGCTGGAGCTGGTTGCCCCGGTGGCAAGAAAGACATTTCTGGTGGGAGCTCCACCAACATGAACCTAATTCGCAGAACACGGTACGCAGTACGTCCACGAAGGAGAAGAATACACTCAGTACACCCAGCTGTGCCTTCTCGCGAGTGATTTCACGTTGGCTTTGCTTTGAACTGTAGCACACTCTACTTTCAACGTTGTGCTGGGGTTAGGCACAGGTACATGCAAACGCACACATTTTTCTTGGCCAACAAGAGGCAATGGGGAGTTTCGGCTCATGGTCTGGGTGTTCTCCTGAATTGGTTGTAGGCAACAAGACTGGTGGACCTTGTCTCATCCCACGCTCGTCGGTTCCACAGCGAGCGCTGTTCGATCGTCACATACATACAACGACACACACCACCCGCGTCGGAAGACCAGTTCTGTCCAGTGGTGGCGACATCAGGTTCGGATGAGTCTGTACCCTGCAAGTAATCTTTTCATGACTTACTACTCTGTTTCTGCTGAGAATATGAGGCAGCTGAACAGCAACCCATGCTCCAAATATTTTGAAGGTGGTGATGGGTATTGATCTAAGCGGTGGGCGGAAAGTGGGGCAGTCTGAGCTAAAAAGTGGTAAAAACCTGACGCTCGGGTTGTCGAGGCCACTTGTCTGACCCAAAAAAACATTCCGAAACGCGCTGAAATTGCGATAGAGCCAGAGGTTTATTGCGGGGTAGCTGGGTAGTGCCCCACCCGGGTAGTGCCCCACCCGGAAGCTAGTCATCAAAACCCTGCAGATGGATCCTATCGGTGGGCTACTGTTGTACCTACCCCGTACAACAGTACCCCGTGTAAATATCAGTAAAACCACCATAACTTGCGAGATGCGAGATGGGAGCTACGGGATGTAGTCTACACCATGGATACAGAGGTCATTACTATACATTCTGCATTGTTCGGTCGTGGCGGTTGAACCCTTGATCGCTTCGAGCCGTCGGCAACGTGCCAACTTGACACACGGCAGTTTTACTTCCTTTCATCCTGTGTTACATGCTGTAAGCATATATACTTCGCGCCTACTATGCATATGCAGATATGCCGATGTGCGGTATATGCTGATGTTGCCTGTTGGATTGGGGGCTGAAAGCGGGGGGATAAATACCCAGCCTGGATCATATGGCTACCTTCCACCAAACGAGGCTGCCCAGGGCAGTGCACAACCTTGCGAATTGCGAAATAACACAGATATTGCGGGCCATGCACTCTCATGCGAACTGCACCCACCCACATCTGGCTGCTGCTAGATGAGAGGCCTACATATGCAGCAGCTCAACGGGTCGCGGAGCGACAAGATCGCACGCCAACGGGCGGGAGACTGGGGCAAGAGAACGACCATTTCATGATCTCCCAAGCTGCAGCAGCTCACCCACGACAGTACACGACGTCAAGGCACACACCCAAGACCACTCACTCTAGGCCAGTTAGGTTCAGCAGCCCTTCCCTTGGATCCACGCTCTGCATCCTGCACTGCTCATTGTTGCATGCTTTGTCGTAGAAAGGGCTGAGAGCAAAGTAGTCCAGAGCGTTTTGTGGCCCAAGTCCCCACTGCTGCAACCACACCGGGTCGATGAACGACCTTTGCTCTGGGTCTTCTGCTGCCCCAGGGAACTCCATCTAGACCGCACCCGTCTCTCCTTGTAAGGATGTTGATTGGCTTTCCGGCGGTTTACCCCCTGGCTGCAGCAGTCTGTGCAAAGTGTGTTGCTCGTTCAGTCTGTTGTCATGGCTGCATTTCTCGAGGGGCCCCGCAGAGGAATTGACGTAGGTACTGCCATTTACCTTCTGGGGGGATATTCCTTTTTTTTGTTTTTTTTGGTGGCAGGCGGCGGCTGGCGAAGGCGTCAGGCACACGTGATCCTAGGGCAAGGGTTACTACCACCATGTTCGAGGCACCCGTTACCGTGGATGGCCGCGGCCACCTGCTCGGGCGCCTGGCGTCCGTCGTGGCGAAGGAGCTGCTTGGCGGCCAGAAGGTGGTCGTCGTGCGATGCGAGCAGATCACCATCAGCGGCTCTCGTGAGTTACCACCGCCATGATGCTCCTCGGTGTTGATCGCTTGTTCCCTCACCCGATGCCCGGAGACAGCTCACTAGGGCTCCTTGTCCACACCCTGGGCGAAGGCACCATTGCTCGCGAGTTGGGGTTACGGTGTTGGTTTTTGAGAGTGGAGCAACAGAGGATGCGTTGGCCTGATCTTGGGTTGGAGGAAATAGACTTGGGCATTGACTCGTAGGTTCGTGGTGACCAGTCGATGCGGGCAACCGCGATGCCAAAGGGCGTTCTGCTTAACAGCGGTAGCCTTCTTGATAAGTGGTGTAAGCCGGCTGCTAGCAGCATCTCCGAGGTTTCAGGCTGGTGGCCTACTTCGCGATTGCGGCGGTTGTTCGGAAAGCTCACACAACTCACATTGTGCCTTTTCCATGCATGCTCGAAACTCTGCTGTGTGTGAACTCTCCCGTGTCAAAAGTGGTTGCTGGAGAGGAGGCCATACTCTGATGTGCCTCCCGCTGCAATCCGGTCCCCCAAATTCCGCTAGAGTACAAGGCTAGCGGCCCGCCCATAGGGAGCTCAATTGTTGAATTCGTCGGAAAGGCCAATGTAATAATGCACCAAGAGCATTGTTGTCCCTGCACGGGAACCCTTGGCGCTCAACTCTCCCTATCCCTCCATGATCGCATGGCAGTGGTCCGTAACAAGGTGAAGTACATGCAGTACAAGAAGAAGAGGCACAACACCAACCCCAAGCGCGGCCCGTACCACTTCCGCTCGCCTGCCCGCATCTTCTGGCGGACGGTGAGCCTCGTCACTCTGTGCAGGAGCAGCTGTGTAGTTATCGCGCACTGCTGTGTAACTTTACCACCTTTCCCTGTGTTCCGAGTTTGTTTGTGTTGTTTTTGTTTTTCTCCCATCATTGGACTCTGTCGTCTGCCCCTCTGGCCCCTATCCTCCACTCCTACTAGCTAGACGACCCAACCGGGGTCACATAGGAGGGGGCGGTTGGACCCCCTCCTGCGGTTCATGCCTGACGTATTTTTATCGCGAGAAGGGTACAGCAATCCCTTCCCTCGCGACTTACGAAGTCGATTGTGAAAGGACAGATCCGCCCCAACCTACGCAAGTACGAACTACTACGCTGTAAGGCAGCTGTGCTACAAGTATCGGTACTTCGTTTTGGGGTGTGGTGCTCAAGAGCGCCCGGCCGTGCTGGTGTGTGTACGTTATCATGGAACCGGGTGTTGACACCTTGACTTGACTTCTTGCTTGTTGCTTTTGCATTTGAGAGATTAGTCGTATGATGGGCATATACTTGTTCTGCAGTACGATATCATCCCGAGTCTTTCGGTAGTTTTTCCGACTCTTTGGCGATGTTGGGCACGGCCTCCCTTTTGACCGACCCGCCGAATGAATGTAGGCCCTTTTGAAACCCAATGTGTCCGGTGAATTGGGTGTGTACCCACGTGACAGTGCAAATATCAATCTCAAATGTCGGCCGCAATTGCATGTATCGCCTGTCTGATCGTGCGAGTGGTGATGCGGAGAATGTAGTCTTTTCGAAGCTCCAGTGCTTTGTAGACTGCCGTACTCTAGTAGAGAGGTGTCGTTCCCCCCACCCGATTTGTCGACAACATGGCAAGTTTTCAGTCAGCAGAGGCGAATGATACATCTCCAGAACCGTTGCCGAGGTCGATTCTACCCTGTCTGCACCGCTTTTATACCCACCTCGCTGTCGAGAAACCTCATGAGGGAAGATTCAAGATTCCCCTTGCACCGCCCCTCTCCCCGGGGACGAGAAGACCGATGACTGCTGTAGCTTATCATCTGCCCGATCACGGTTGGGGTGCGACGAACCTCGTTAACCATCGTTCTGACTGTTGCAAATGTTGCTGGTGGCTGTGTGTTGCGTGCTTTTGCAACGACAGGTGAGGGGAATGCTCCCCCGCAAGACCGCCAGGGGCGAAGAGGCGCTCGCACGCCTCTCGGTAAGCAATCGAAGAGCTGTAAGACAGCAGTACCAGGTATTAGATAGATAGATGGAGAGGGACGGTTGGCTGAAATCGCACGTTCATCGGCTGCTGGTTACCGTAGGTGACGGAGAGCTGAATGTAGTTGCTCTTTGCTGTGGTGACTGCTAGAATACCGTGGGTGATGCGTTGGTGTGCCATGCATCGATCTATTGGGCGGTGGAGCAGTCATCGACGGGACGGTACTACCTGATGCGGCCGCTTGAAAAGCGACGGCAGGAGTAGGAGATGTGTAGACATCTTTTCTGCCAGAGTATGGTGTCTAGGGCTTGCTGAGCCGTTTTTGTAGACGGGGCAGGAATAATGGCGACAATTAAGACGAGGGCCATCTTCTACTGAGTGTTGGCGCGTGTGTCATCCTGGCGGAGTCTAATTATGGTCAACGCAGGCAGCAGCAGCAGGCAGCCCTCTCTCGCGTTCTGCGGGAAGCCGCAGATGATAGGTCGTGCACCCCATTGTTATAGGCCCTACTATCTAGCCCTCGGCGGGTTGGTACTGGTTTATCCATGTTGAGCTCCCGATGCTGAATATTTCGCCCCCTCCCCCTGCTCAAAAGCTTCCTGTCCATGACGTGACATGTACTCTTATGCTGCTGTCGTATCTGTTGCTGTTTCCCGCAGTGCTTCGAGGGCATCCCGGCCCCCTACGACAAGAAGAAGCGTATGGTCGTACCAAACGCCCTTCAGGTGATCAGGATGGCACCCGGCCGCCGCTTCTGCGTGCTCGGACGCCTATCCGAGGAGGTCGGATGGCCGCACGCAGACCTCATCAAACGCCTCGAGGTGAACAACACTAAGAGTAGTACATCACCGAGTCCACGATGAAAAATGTACCAAGGGATGCTAGATGCCAGCTTCTTGTTGATGTGGCGAGGTGTGCAACGGCTTTCGATTGTGGCGCTAGTTCAATTATGATTCCTGTTTAAAGAGAGGTTCTGTGGCGTAAATTTACTTCACTCGCAGAATCACGATGCATCAGCTTGGTATACACCGCGTTAGACGGACCAAACCCTATTGGTGCCTGTCGCTTCACAGCAGAAAGCGCTAAAAAATATCTTCATATGTCAGAGAGCTGATAGTCTGCTTGACGCTTGACACGTAGCAGGAAGAACGCTATCTCCCTTCAACTGTCACGTATGCCCGAGGCTAGGCATACGTGGAGGAAAGTCGTGCATGTGCATGTGACTGGGTACACCCGAGTTCATTCTAGCAGTGCGGGGGTAACAGCAATGCACCCTATCGAATGGAAAGTGTGGCGTTTTCTTGGCGCTCCTGTGATCTATTGCTTGCCATTTCACATTTGACCTGGTGTCCCTTGTCACCGGGCTGTCATGATGTTGACAGTTGAGAGCATACTAAGGGTCGAGTCTTCACGCCCGTGTCCGGTGGTTGATATCGAAATCCAATTGATACCTTTCCAAGATATTTTTGACGCTTTAACAACACAACACAACGAGCTGTTTGCTAGTTTTCGTCGACGTAGCCGGAGCAGTGCGAGCAGTGCGTACACATGTCACTGATGCGGTGGTTCTGCCCTGACATGAAGCAATACGCGAAGCTGCTTGGCTACTTTGCTGCCGGTGTCAAAAGTGTTTCTTGGTGTTGATGCACGCACTCCACGCGCACATCGTTGCCGCAGCAGGCGAATATACTTGACTCTCTCGAATGTATGTAGTTCACACAATGTCATGTGTGGGTTGGGGTCCAGATTATCTTGTCTTCTGATGGTGGCGCACTACTCCGAAATCCGTACCTCTTCGTCGGGAATTGTAGCAGCATCTGTTCGTTCCGTTGTGACGAACATTACGCCTGCCCGAAACATGATGGCGGGGTGACATTTAACCGCTCCAAACGATGACACTGCTGTGTTTGCCGCCACCTACGGCGCGCCACGCTGCCTACCGTACCCTGAGGATCGATGTCAATTCTTGGCGATTGCGTCAGGCCGAGCATTTGCTCCATTACATTAAGGCGTGTGTTTACCCACTGCTTTTGACATGGCGCTGTTCCAATTTTGTATGCTTGTCGAGTTGAGCTCGTTCGCCCCTTCGCGACACTCTGGTGGTGTGTTTGGCATCATGTGTCTTCCTTCCAGACCAACACAGGTGCCACCAACCAGGACATGCATCTTTCTTGATATGCGTTGTTTCTCTTGTCTCACTCCTGCCCCCGCAATACCGTTTCGTGTACTCGTCCAGGCCCAGCGCAAGATCAAGTCGGAGGCGTACTACGTGGACAAGAAGGCGGCCAAGCAGCTCAAGGACAAGGCCACGGCAGAGGCCAACTTGGCTGCCGTTGCGCCCGTGCTCGAGGAGTACGGCTTCTAATCGAACTCCAAATCCACCGCCATTCCATACCGCTGCTTGCTGCAGCAGTTGTAACTCTCCTAGCCGTTGCGGGTAGGCCCTCTGTAGTTTGTTCGCCGTGCTCAGTGGTTAACTTTCTTCGTTTCAAGGGGGGGAGGTGGCGTGTGTGCGCTTTGGGACAAGTTCTAGCTTGGTTGGCGGGTTTGCGGGGTACAGCATGGTCGTCGTAGTTTCGCGGGATCATGGTGTGGGATAAATGTCCGACGGATCTTCACGTGTTTTTCTTTTCTTTCGCGTGACTCTTCTTGGGGTCAGCGTGACCCTTCCATAGCACTCTGCTTGCGTCCAACGGGGAGTCTTGCTCGTGCACGCTGAGGAGTAGATGGTGGTCAAATCAGCTTCTCGATGTGTGTCCCTCCCTGGCACCGACTGACTAGGGTCCGTGGGGAACTAGCGACGCTGGCGTGTTCACCGCAGGTCCATCGCAGCCATGTCACGTCAACGCGTACTTCCACACATGACACGCGTGTTAATTCTTCCTCGTCCCTGAAGGAAATATTTCCTCAATGGTGAGCCGCTCAACGTGATAGCTGCTTGATGGGACGATAGCCGTCAAACTCACTCAACGCTGCTGAGCTGTGGTACTCGAGTACCCAGAAGAACAGATGGAACCTGAGAGACAAAAAAAAAAAACACCCAACGAGGTCGCGGCATACCCACGTCACAGCGCCGCCACTCTGCCGTCCCCCCTCGAGCGATTGCTTCGCGCTGTTGCTGCGGCCCTGTCTCGAAACTCTGCACTTGTGGCACCACGCGTGTTGCTACATTGCCCACAAATTTACCATCGCACGCGTAAAAACTTGTACATCAATTGCTACCCTCTGTCGTTGTGCCTGCATGCCACACATGGCAAAACGGGTTGGCGAAAATGCCCAACGACAACGTCACCAACATCACCATTGCTGTGCCAAGGGCAGTAGGCTGCTGAGCATCGTTGATACACACGACATCGCGTACTGGAGCCAGTGGCGTCTAGCCATACACGGGGTTTGCGCCCGATTTGAAGCAGTGGCACAGGTGGAAGCGGATGCATGGTCTCGAGAACGACTGGATCATGTCAGCATTTCAAGGCAGCAGGCGTTGAGCAGCGAAGTGAGACATCTCGAGACTCAGCTCGGCAAACACACGAGCATGAATGCCAAGCTGGAGGCGGCGTTGTGCGAGAACGCGGAAGCACTGGCCACGGCAGAATCAGCAAGGATAGCGGCAGCAGCTGCTGTCAGCCGATTGCAGGTCAGCTTCTGTTGGAACTTGTTCACAGAGTCGTGGTCGGCAATGTTGCAACAGCAGTAAATAGACATAATACATGTGACGCATGATATCACACCCCTTGAATGATTTTCGCAGATTGTTTATTCTACTGCCGATCATGGCGGCGTTAGACCCATCTTGTGAAGATCCTTGTTGAAACCAGGATTGTGAATGCTCTTCGCCGTGGAGCAGTCGAGCTCTGAAAATTGGTCCAGGGGGCGTGATATCTTGCGTCACCTACGGCATAGCACGCGGAGCGCGATAACTGCTGAAGCCTCGATGCCTTGTAAACACCGGCGGTTTCGTTGGAAAATGGATTCACCGACAACAGCTGTGGTGTTGATGACTCTTGTGCCACCATACTGCGGCGGAGACTTGGTCGTCGCACTTCATGAAGGCAATGACTCGCGTGGTCTATACAGGAAACAAGCGAACGAACATGTGTCTGTTTCCCCTTTGTTTTGTCGAACGTACACTACTGTAACTGAGGCAGGGTGTCGCTCTCTGTGTGTTCCGTGCGAACCCTGCCGTTGGGTAGGGCGTGTCACAGATTGGCGACTGCGGAAGTAATATGCTTGTATGAAGTACGAAGCAGTTTTCTGCTATCGACTGCATCTATGAGTTGGACAGACGGGGTCTGTCAGGGGTCTGTCAGCTGGGGGTCGCGATCGTTTGAGGTAGAGCTGTTTGCTGTTTTGACACGCGTCGGTAGGTGTGACACTCGACCCCTTTTCTGCCAGGCTAATAAGCTTGTGTGCTTCAAGGTTTTGCTCTGCCTACATCCCCTACCCGTTGGAACTACCTCAGTAGACCGTTCTATACTACACTTCGGATCCTCGTGATCCTCAATCCAAGAATCCGTAGATACTCGACAGTTGACGTTCCGGTCCTGACTTGATCTGTCAAGCCTTGCGGTTACGTATGTACAGTGCAAATTCGAACGCACGCCGCATACTTCCGACGTCGAAGATTGTAGACAGAACCATGTTTGAGACCGTTCGGGTGTACAGCAGTTTACATGGACAGCTGGCGTTACCGATTAACACACGCGGCGAGAGGGAGCGTCATGGGCATGTTTGTTGGCTATTCTTACGAACGGCTACTTTATGTGAATTCATGTATGCGATTGAGTGAGGACTTGGCAAATCGACCTGGTGAGAACCAGCATGAAAATAGATGGGATGAGGCTTGATCAAACCGTAACCTTCCGCCGCACGACAGAAGCCACCATGCGGTAGCCAAGAGAACAGAATTCGTGCACGGTGCTTCACCCAACAGTCATGTTGCATGCCGTTTATCGTCACTACTGTAGGCCCAGATATCCTACGACCAAGAGACAGCGAAGGCCTCCGCCAGATCTCTGGAAGAGAAGATATCCCTCTCCACCATCGCATACCACGGCCTAGAAGAATCGCTCCAGCAGGCACAGGAGGCCAAGCGCCAAGCTGAAGCAAGGGGTGAGGGGTTGTTGCGGGAGTCGGCGAGAACAGACGAGGAATTGAGAGAGGCAAGACTGGCGATGTCCAGAGCGCTTGATGAAGCGCGAGCAGAGAAGGAGAGGAGAGAAGCGCTACAGGCTGATCTGACGGCCCTTCGTGAGAAGTACAGCGCTCTGAAGAGACGTTTCGTCGACGCGGGGAGAAAAGTGAGTACAGTGGGTTGATGTCGCTAGGGCCCAGCATGTAATTCCCGCGCAGAGGCGTAGACAACGATAACGATGCCCTTCCATTGCCTGCTGAGCACATGCGTTGGTTCACGAACGCAGAATGCGCGACTGATCTTGTGTAATGCATACCGCACAGCAATATCGGTGGTTGTCGTCTGAAGGCAGCTAGCAAGATCCCCTGTTACCTGTGGGAGACATCATATCGTCCACTGATAGTGTCGAATCAAACATTTCACGACGATGGTCGCGAAGAACGCAGCCACCGGGTGGTGAAACAACCAGAACAGCAGAAGTGGTGTACGCTACAACTCTAGAAAGCAACTTAGTCCAGGCGCGGTTTTTGCGCTAGCAACAGATGCTCAGGTTGGATAATAGTTACAGGTCTCTGAAACCGCCTAGACTCTGCTTACCGCTTTAATGCCAGGTAGGTGAGACAGCAGTTGAAGGCATGTGATGACGTTCGTAGGTGTGATGCATGGCGAGCTTTCAGCAGCAGACGACTTTGGGAAAGCATGCACTTGGCACTTGGTTGGTTCGACTAACGCTTTCCGCTGCGGTGTGGTTTCCGCTTCACGCGATGCCGTAACTTCACGCTTCGTCTCGCTTGTACCGCCGCGACAATGAAACACTGCTGTTCCCTCGAGAAAGGTTGAAGCCGTGCGTGGCGAACGAGATGCCTTGCGGCAAGAGCGTGCAACGCTGCAAGACAACCTGGCGGACGTGGAAAAGTTCCAGAGCTCGAACCGAGGGCAGGCGTTGGATCGAATGGAGCAGGACCTTGCCTCCGAACGGATGCAAAGGGTAGAGCTAGAGGCGGACAGAGACGACCTCCAGTCACAGTTGGCAGCCGCTCTTCAGGCAGCAGCGCGTTCGTGACCGTCATGAACATCTGCTGTCAGCACTCTGGCTGTTTTGGCAGCCACGATCCACGAGGTCCACGCCAGATCCTTTGACATGTAAATCCTGAGAGTTTGATGAGGGTGCACGCGGCTGTGCGCGTGGAAGTAGTGGTTTTCTCACGTCTGGAATCCACGTTCAACGGGCGCTCGCTGATAGAAAAGTTTCAGATATGTGCAGAATTTTGCACTCGGTTGGTCTGGAACTGTTGTACAGTACAACGCTTCCAGCTTGATTCGACCGGGGTTATGGGTGGTGTGCATTGGGCGGGGAACCTGGAAAAACAAAACGAAGAGGTTGTTACGATAGGATAGAAATCGCTCGATGCGGAGTGGCAAAGGGGATGCAGTCAGAGTGATACTGCAGAAGTAAAATCAGGCACGATATGCCGGACAAGATTGAACCACGTACAAGTACCATTCCGATGCCTCAGTATTGACTGTGCAGGCGCCATGACGATTCCCGGACTTGGATGATGTCGATCCGTGATGAGGGTAACCGAACAAGTACATGTGGGGCTCTCTCAACGTGCAACGCACTGTCACCGCATTGCTGCATGGACGCGGGATGAGATAGGGGCTGTCTCCCCCTGGTATAGTTGCTGTTGGGCTGGTGAAAATGTAACAAGGTTTCCTTATCCACGGCAGCAAAAAGGGACGGATAGAGAGTTAAACTGGACCCATGAATACATAACGCCAGAGAAGACTCACGCCGATAACGCTATATGTACGTGGGTTCGAACGATCACAAACAAAACCTGTTCTCTCCACAAGCTTCACAAATTTACAAAATGGGCAACAGATACAGCACGCATGTACACGAAACCAAACGCCGTGGTGTGGTGACCTTTCTGCAAATCGATTACGCGCATGCTGGTCATGGTTTGTGAGCGAAACTTACGTCAGCCGCATGTCAAGGCGGTCTAGCTGATCACTTCCTCAATAACTGCACTAAATAACAAAAACAACTCAAGTCTACCCAAGACCTACGATATTATACCTCTTACAATACACAGCCAACATTGGGTCAAGATCTGGGACATGTTTCCACCAAGAGAGAAAGCGGTGTCATTCGCATCGCTCAACGGACAAAACACCAGACAAAAACCGTTGAAGTATGTTGCATTCCATTGCAAAGTCTTTTTCACGAGGTCGGTGCGCTACAGCCCCATGTCTATCGCCGCCACCCCTTGAGCAAGCGAATTCACCTCCCCGGCGTCCATATCTCTGCCCTCGCCGATGACAGAATCCTGTTGCACGTAGAACATACAAACAGTACAATCAGCAGGAGGTATCACACGACATGCTGTGCAGTGCCAGGCTGTAGTCAGCTGTAGCATCAGTAGTCGAATATCGCCATCGCCTCGAAGTGTTGGACAGGTGTAAGGGTTGGTTCTGCGAAAGAATGGGATTGGCTGAATCGGGGTGGCCATCATCGTCATCACGTCGTGGTCACGCTCACGCCCACTGTCGCCGCCATATCTCGCCTAGGTGATGAAAGCATCACATATACACATATAGTCTATATTGCACCCGTAACGTCTCACGACAAGAAACAAAGGCTATTGATCGATGTGTTAAGTACCCGATACCAACAAGTCAAGTTCACACCACGCAAATAATCGCATTCACTCAGCGATGAAAGGAACGTAAGGAACGACGCGAGGCGTATGTAGCAGCACCATCGCCGCCTCCAACTCCAGCACGGCAGGAGCACGGCAGGAGCACAGTAGGATCGCTCTTCTTTTGTAGAATCCGATCAAGCAAGTCGAGCGAGGCGTCTGGAGATTCAACTCTAACATGCACACGTCAAGCTCCTCTTCATGTCTCTGTATGATATGCGGATTGCTTCGTTCGGCGGAGGTTGGCGGGAGGCAGCAAAACATGCCTCGTGTGTTGTGCCAATATGCGCCATTTTCCAATGTCGACTTGGAACGAGTTGGGAAATGAAGACAATAACAATAACTCATGCAGGGATAGAATACGCAGGTTTCACCCCAACAGGCACTCCAAGCACAGCACCACAACTACCGCCCAGTACTGTGCTGTACCTCGTCGCTGCTCTCGTCATCGTCCTCCTCGATCTCCGGCAGAGGGAATCGTAGCACAGCGGCAATTCCAGTGAGCTGTCCTAGCTGCTCTCCCGTCACGTGCATGCTGCTCCAGGTGGCCAGCGCGGGTAGAGAGATGCCCACGTAAAGAGGAACACACGAAATGGAAATGTGGAAAGCGTGAGTACAGTAAAGCAGCGAACCCACAGCGAAAAGCTGACCACTCAATCTCATTCACTAGGCGCGATGGTGCTTGTCAACTGCTTCGAGAATGATCGAAAACCCAACCTTTTCGCTCCTGGCACACACACTAATTCGAAGATTTCGAAAATACTCTCACGACAATCATAGAACGAGTGAATCATGGCGCTGCTGCTGCCGCCCACCCTACTGATGCTTCCTTCCAAACCTAGCGACCACAACAGCCTGAACCAATTGCCAAGTGATAACTGCAGCTGCACCGATTCGGTTTGTTGGTTTGAATTGACTCGACTGACCTGGAAAACACGAAGACCTTGGCTCCCCTGTCCTTGGCCGTCTCGACCAGATCCACGTACTTTTTTCGCGTCTGCAAGTCGCTGCAGATACGCCCGAAAGACACGACAAGAGTCAAAAGGCGGTGGCGGTGAAATACCGTTGTTGCCGGCGTTTGGTGAACGGTTCTCGATGGCGGCACAACAGCAACGTATGTGCAGGCTTCGATATCGAAGTCCGACGAAAACAGTAGACAAGCACGGCGACAAGGTGGTCAACACGAATGGCTTTTTCGTCAACCACACACCACGCATGAGCGACGCGAATTCAGGCAGCACGCCCACACTACGCCCCCAACGAAGACTGCCAATGTGTGTATACTTGCCTTTTCTTGAAAAGCTTACCTCCTGAAAAAAGAAAACGGTAATAACCATTGTGCTTACTAAAAACGGTTTTGAAACTTGTCGCACAGCACAAACACACCTGCTTCGGAAAAGACCGTCCGTCACCAGTAGGCTGTCAACGGCCAGCTCTTCGTTCGCCCTAGACACGTGCTGCGATCGGAAGCCGCAAGGGTCGCAGGTACCACACGATGCAACATCGACATGTGCAACGGCAAGGAGGGTGTCGTCAAGTACCGGGGACCAGCGGCCGGAAGAAAGCACGGGTGGCGCACAAAGACGGTGTAGATCGACCACTTCGAGAGCGGAGACAAGCGAAGGTGTCCACAACAGTACACACTCCATCTCACCGTAAATTACCAACAAGCCGATACAAAAAACATCAATATTCACTGTAATACATGGCAGGAATGGCGATACGGCAATTCTCAACGACCCATAACAGCACTTCAGGGCTGCTACAGGGCAGGCACATGTTTGTGGGGGTACGAAACTGTAGTCTTGGCCAGCATTTGCTTCAAATGTTGGACCGCACAACTCGACAAGCGATATCTACCACCAGTGACACAATTCTGGATTTGCTAGATTCTTCGGAGCGGTCGACCGAGTGCGGTGCGGCTTTTTGCCTTGACCGCCACTGCAGTGGCTTCTCCCCCTCTTTACCCGCTGACACTGCGGAACCCCATGAACAACCAACCGACACATCCCTCCACGTTACCAGCAAACCCATTGGGGTCAGTCACACTTGAAGCGCCTTTACACTAACCAAAACGCTCTCCCACACGCTCACGTTGTACCCGTAGTAAGCCCTGTCGGGGTCCTTCTTGAGCATGTCGAAGAACGTTGCCAGGGCCCTGATCTCCTCGCTGGCCTTGGTGTCCGCCAGGCGCGTCTGAACGGCGGGCTGTGACAGAATCTCCTCTACGGCGTGCTTGTGTCCCGAGGAGGCGTGTACCAGGACAAACTTCGACTTGTTCTCGATCAAAACCTACTCATCAGTCGTGTTATGAAACGTGTTGGGGTTGAGCGACGTATGTGTACAATGGGGTGGAACGTGTGGGTACAGTAGGAATTGAAATGCATGAAACTTGTTTCTTCTTCATCGACACACGTCAACAACACAAAAACGGGTTCAGGTTACCTCTGTTGATTCGGCCAACTGCGTTGCACGGCGGTTAAGTTTAGTTACCGAGCAAATACTGAGAACACGGCGGAGTGTCTTTGCGCCTTTCTTGCGGCAACTTGTTCAGCCCGTCACTGTCAAAACCAACATAAGAGCTGCCAATAGGAAGCAACAACTCCGTCGTGGAAAAATGGGCCAATCGATGCGCACGGTGAAACGCTTCTTGATCGCCGAAAACACCGCCACGCGGCAATCGGCAAGCCAAACCCAACCCCATTCACCCGCTCTTCTCTTCTGACCGCCTCTAGGTTGAGGAACTCGAAAAAGTCGTCCTTCACGAAGCCAGGACTGCCCAGAAGCAAGCACTTGATCTGCTGGAAGTTCACGTGCCGCACGATCGCCTGCCGACCACGCGACACAAAGACACACGACAACCATGATGAGGAGGAGTGTGCCCATTAGTCAAAAAGTCGCCGCTGTAGATGCATAGCCGCTGACAATAAGTTTCCTGCTGTACGAAATGATGTTTCTGGTCCTTGCAGATTATTGCCATAGAGAAATAATGATGTCCGTGACCATTGTCAATCCGCATGTCGTGTTGCAGTGTCCCCGAAGCAGTCGAGGGTAGCAGCAGCATTTACCTACAGTACCTGGTAAACGGCCTCGTAGAACCGGGAGATGGCCTTCTGGTGATCGGAGCTGCCCGCCCTCTTGCGCGGGATGTTCATTTCGATCCGCGCCCGCGTGACCGTCATGTGGGACGTCACCAGGCACACGTGGGCCAGCCCTCCCGTCATCACCACCGCCGCCACCTCAGCCTGCGGGTTTCACCGACGCGGTAAAAGACTCGGAATGGTTTCGTCTTCGATATGTCCTTTCGATATATCCATGGTTACGTTTTCCCTTTGCTGGAAGTTTGGGTCTTTTGCCCAGATGCGCTGAAGAACACACGAGATACATACCCATTGGAGGTCTAGGCAAAACGTGGATATTCAGTGTGAGACAGATACCGCTCCTTTGCCATCTTGCGTCATCTTGCGGCGCAACTCAGCCTTGCCATCGGCGCGTAGAGACAATCCCGATCGTACGTGGGTTGACTACACCATTGGTGAGGTTTGCACAAGCAGCACTGCAGCAAGGATATTAGCTCACGGACGAAATACCTAATCTTGATCGGGATTGCCGTTATGCGCCGATGACAACGCTGACGTGTGTCGAGGCGGCAAAGAATGAAGGCACCGCCGGAGAGATTTCCACGGCTACGATGCCGTGCATGTCTCTCTGAAAGCCAGAGGGGTTGTGATGGGTGTACCTGCGTGGTTGAAAGAAGCAGTGCATACCTTCTTGGCGGGATCACTGGATGTTTCTATCCGCTCCAAGTGGATCACATCCCAGACATCCTTCTCTATCGAGAACACTTGGTTCAGCTCCAAATCCAATGTATGGTAGGCCCCGATCTGCGGCGCAACCGAAGGTGGGTGGGAGGGACATGTAAGGGCCCTCATGGGGGCAAGAGCAGATCGATTGCATTGAACACCGCCGTACCTTGCAGCTTTGA
The DNA here is from genome assembly GCA_902602495.3 of Ectocarpus sp. CCAP 1310/34. Classification (NCBI taxonomy): domain Eukaryota; class Phaeophyceae; order Ectocarpales; family Ectocarpaceae; genus Ectocarpus; species Ectocarpus sp. CCAP 1310/34. The sequence continues at coordinate 71,758 of CACKRE030003646.1, forward strand.
GTGCTAGAACTTTGTCCTGGTTCGTCCTGGTGAGGGCCTGTCGCGCACATTTATTCAACAACCAAGGCATTGCCGAGGAAAAAAACGACGAACGAAGCCATTGGTGCTCGAGCTTGCTACTGTACATGTAAGAGTCGCACAACGCTCGTCCACCTCGCGATCCCACAAGGCAGTCTGCCCTTCCACACGTGAACAGCACAGATTACCACCACTCATGCAGGTCCGAGGACCAAAATCCCCCTGTAGGTAGGTAGCAATGACCACCGACCCTCTGGCAGCTAAACCGGTGTATGCATCACCGCCGAGTCTGCATTGATGCTGATGATGCATGTCTTCGCAACAGGCGTGGACGCGTCATACCTTGACGTGCGGGTTCTCTTCCGAGTTTCTCCCCGACAGCCGCAGCAGGCACGAGTCGGAGTCGAAGTCTACCCTCTCGACGGCGATGGTCAGGCTCAGGCGGACCCGCTTGCTCGTCGTTGACCCCGTCGAGCTCTCGTTTACCACCTTAGGAGGGAATCATCAACAGTCATGACCATCGCAGCTAGCTGGGGTGAGCTGGGCACCACTACGAAACAGTAGCATGGCGTAACAACTACCAGTACGTACGTATGTTCACGATCGGTCAGCTACATCAGCAAAGCAGCAGTGCTGCTGTACTTGGGGCAAACTGCACAAACGAAACGCTTTGAACAAGTCAAGATAGACAACAACGACTGCCGGTACTACTACTATTACTCTAGCGCTCTACCAACTGAGCTATACCCCCAAATGGGCCAGGTCATATCCGAAACGTGGCGTTGAACACGATCTAGACTACTCCAACGACAACGACAAACTTCTACACTGCTACACAGCATGTTCCAAGCGAAAAACCATTGCGTTTCCGCGAAATCTGTGGGGCGGGAGGACCAGTCCTACCTACGTCCCCGATCATGGGCCGCTGTTCTTGCGAAGCGTGTTTAGCACCGCCGACGTGATGAACATGTTCGCAACCGCAGTATCATGTTGGAGGCATTGGTCCAAAAGATCGGGCTGGGGACAGTACGCGTTTCTCGCTCTCGGGTCCCGTTTTCATGGTTCTTTCCCCCAAATCAACCACTGTTCCGACAGGCTTACCCATTTAGACCACTTAGTCAGCCGCTGAACACAGAGTAGTCTAATGGGTGAGGCTGACTTCACAACAACAACCAATCTGGCTCTACCCAAGCAGGATACATCCAACCATCGGCCTGCGCGTTCTCATGACAACTGATTAGAGTCCGCTAGCGATTTCACGGCTCTGAGTGAATTGTGAACGCAGCAGTCCAACGCGGAGATGAGATGGCTGCGCGTGTCACTACGACAGCAGTCCTGCTGTACAAAATACGCATGCAAGGACTCTTGCTTCGATGCTCTTCCATTCAAATGAGTGTAGGTTATAAGTACTTAGATTCATATGGTCATCGAGTGCTACTGAAGTAGATCCTACGCATCATACGTGCCTTGCGGACGGTGCTCGTGCGGACCCTATCCCCGTCGGCGATGAGGTTGTAGGCGTGCCACATGTCCTCTGCCTCCTCCGTCTTCATCTGCACGAAGCCATCGCCGTCCTTGCTGCTTATCTGACGACGAAGCACCTTCATGCTCCCTCCACCCTCTGCACCAAATGCCAAAATGTCTCCGCAGCACCCGGCTCAAGTCCTGCCTGTGGTCGGGCCTGAAATACTGCCCAACCAATGATGGAACACCTTCCCAGCACCCTCGCCGTACCCTTTGTCTGTCTTCTAAAGGATATTACTGGGCGATGTGCTGACTGATCGAGCTGGCGCAGGGGAAGATAGAGTGGGTGCAGTCCGTCGTGCAGCAAGGTGTGCTGTCTGTCGTGAACAAGCAAGAGGTGCAACTTGTGCAGAAGGGAGGGGGGAGGGGGGGGGTTGAAAATAAACATCACGCGGACTCCCTCGAGTGAAGCTTGCTGCTCTGTGTACACTTCCGCTTCGACTTAGGCTGCTCGCATCCTGCTCGTCTTGGTGCGCTCGAAGCCATGCGTGATCTCAGGAATCGGATTCGTGCCGTGGTGGTGTTTTGTGCCGCAGGTGAGTCGGGGTGCGACTTTGCTGCTGACACATTTTGCGGCTGCCGTCCGTTGTGCATGCAGCTCATCTCCCATCTCGTCGTGAGAAACAGACAACAACCCAGCCGGGGGTCAAGTTGTGGCAGGCCATGGTTGCGTCGTTACCCATGTTGTGTGCCAGCCCAACTTCCCAGGCCGTGCGTTCACATTTGGGGTCTATGACCGGGACGCCTTTGGATGAGGCCAACAGCCTCGTGCTGTAGCCAAGACAGTCTGGAAATGTTCAAATGTTCAACTGGCCTCTTCTGTAGTGCTGTGATGATGCAGGGCGTGCTGCGCAGGCCGCACACTCTCGCACCCGACTTGGGCGCGTGGTGCACCAAAGGGTGATGATGTTGCGTTGGAGTCGAAGGTTTATCTATGCCTGTGCCTGAACTTCGGGCTTCTTGATTCTTCGGTTGTTTGGATGGAGCCGTCTTGTAGGTTTGGTATCTTGAAGTACTTCATGTGTCTGCCAACCTGCCAACAGCTCCAGAGAGGGTGCTCCAAACAGTTGCGTCCAGTTACAGTGGTTCAGCTCTACTGTGCGGCGGTGGAAACCATGCGGACTCGGATGTATTTGCAGATCCAAGGTGCTAGTTCTACGGTTCGCCTGAGGGTCGAAGTCTTCGACCGGTTTGACGTATGTACGAGTGGTGCATGTCGCTGAAGTGGATGTTCATGTTTCGTATTTCCATCGTGCATTTCGATCATGGTGCATCTCTGGAGGAGGTTGGATCGGTGGGCACAGCTATTTTTTCATGTTTGCTCCCTGCCTGTACAACCACAGGTAGGAAGGACCTCGTTTGTATCCACAAGCACTCGTCCGATTCAATCTTAGTCCTCTCTTGTTATCCTCGTTGTCCAGCACACCTGACCGTTCCACATTTACCGCCTATCGTGCTGCGCGGCCCAAACAGGACCCGTGGCGTCGTTCCTGCCGTTGTTTTCACCTGCGAGAGCGAGGCCCGGACTTGTTGGAGCTCCGTGCGCACAAGGTGAAGACAAAGTGTACTACAGTATAGCTTTGGTCTTGCTGTGTGCAGCTTACCACTCGCGTTTTACGAACTCTGCACTCACTCACTAGGTGTTGCCCTAAAACGTTGACTATTTCTGGCGCTACGTGGTTCCGCGCCGTGTGAGATCTGGTGGCGGGTTTCTTCTGTGTGTGAAATTAGTGTTAGTCGTCCGCGAGCGTTGTTTCACGAAATTGAACCGTCCTTTTCCAGTGGCGAGACGGACTATAATAATGTCTCTCACATTCCCTCCTCTTCCGTGATTAAGCCGTTGGCATCCCCTACTGCTGTTACAACATGCTTCTATCCCAGCGGCCCTTAACTCTCGACGCAGAACTCCACATGTGACAATCGCTACGTTGTTGATGTGTTCCAGGCGTGGAGCCTCGACGGAGCCCCTCCCGAGCACCCGTAGGCTCCACACAACTCGAAGCTACTGCCGAAAGGCCCGAAGGACATGCACTGCAAGAGGGCCAAGAGAAAAAAGCCTCCTCTTCGGCCGGTGTCGACACACCGCCAGCAGTTGCCCCGGCTAGTCCGGTGGTCGACAGAAGTAGTGCGGAGGGCGGGGAAGAGAAGGCCGGGTTAGAGCAGAACGTGGCGGCGGTAGCGAAAGAGACGGACGCAGCGGCTAGCGTGGGGCAGAGTGGAAAGGAGGAAGAAGTAATGGCGGAGCTGTTGGCGCACCAGCCGGGGGACCAGGACGAGGCGCAGGAGGTGGACGCCGCGCCTAAACCTTCGGTGAGCTGCGCTCTCTCCCAGTTTTTGGGTGCACGTGCTTCTTGCTGGAGAGGAGATCTCGCAGCAGTTGTGCAACAGTTGAAGACTCACTTAGAGGACGTTAGCAGGGTTGAAGCGTGGCGAGATATTTTTGGGTCTGGTCGTGACGGCTACTCTGTCGGGGGATACGCTAGTTCCACCCGTGTCCGAACAGCCTTTGCGGCGGAAAGGACGGCCGGAAGATGAGGGACGTGATTGCGTTTTGGTGTATGCCGTGTCGATGGTGTGAAATGCGTTGCGGTGGCGAGGAAATAGGACTCACTCCCGAACGTTTCCCATCATGCGCCTTGCTGGGTCATGCCCTGGCGTCTCCTCCTCGTTTCCCAGAAGCGCGTCACGAAGCGGTTAAAGAAGTACTTCCCGAAGGACTTCCAAGACACGACATGGACGGTGGCAATACAGTGGAACCACTCCAAGTACGAGGTCAAGACTACCAAGGTCAGCCGTGAGCCATCTCGGGGCCCGTAGCAATTGTGTGTGCAATTTTTACGGGTTGACGCCAATCACTCGCTGGCTGTCAGCGTTCTGAGCGGCAGGGCGGCGCCGAGGTTTTCGGCGACGTGTTTGTACAGCATTTGTTTTTGTGTACAAGTAGCCCATGGAGTAGACTGGAGACGGCTCGGCGTGCTTCTGTACCGTAGGCAGCAGAGATCATTCCCGAAATATGGCACCGGACGCGATGTTTTGTAAGGCCGTGACGAGTGTTGACAGAGGCTGGAAGATGTCGCGAGTTGTAAGCTCCGCTCTGTGCGGTTTGTCCAACTGGCCTGCCGCAGGTCGCTCTCAAGGCTGACGGCGAAGTGGTCTGGCTCGACAAAGGGAAGGGATCCTGGATCCTCCGCACAAAGAGCCGCGACATCTCCATCTACCGCAACTTCTTCCTCAACTGGGCCGGCATGCGGATTTTCTCGGCCAAGCTATTGAACAACACCTGCGACATGTACCTGTCGGGTGTCATCAAGGGCTGGCAGCCGTTCCTGCCGCTTTCGAAGATGGGAACGTGGCAGGCTGTCCGGAGGTGTGTTTTGTATGTAAACGTTAGGGCAGGATAGATGGATCGTTAGCGAAGGAGTCGTCCCAACCCTCAAGTACTTGCGTCTTGCGTAGGTTGCATCGATTTTCCGAATCCTGTGCTGCAGCACTACTGCGTTTGGCAACGCGTGACACTTGCGAGTGTGTCCGTGTGGACCGACTTGGTGCACAATTTTCCAGAAATAATTTTGCGAGTTCCGGTTGTTGCACCACCTGGTCGATCTGGTCGATCTCGCGACCGTGAGTTATTTATCTCTCTGTCTCGCTGCGCACATATATCGTACTAGCTGCCCACGTACGAACATCATGTCTACTCGTTTGTTCGATGCGAACGTGACGTTTCATTTTTGGTGGGGGGGGCGATCACAGCTTGGTGAGCGTGGCGTTGGCAGACTCCGTGTGAATTCTAGAAGTTGCACCCCCAAAGATTGCAGAACCGCAACTCGTACTCCGAAGTAATTGCTGACCCCCCCCCCTCCCCGTCCCTCCTTATCCCGGAGTGCATAATCCTCGACCCTGCCGGCTGAAACGCCAGCAACACTGTTTTTGGCGTCGACGCCAACTGTTGACTGTACACCACACGCCCGGGAGTTCCCCGCGGGCGTTTTTCGTGCATGTCGCTCTGCAGATTGTTCCCACGTAACGAAGTGCCGGTGCACATTTTGCTGTTGCGAACGCGCGTGCCTCGTCTCATCGTTTATTACTCCACCAGAGGGATCACGCTGGACGAGAACACGCCGCGGCCACCCTGGGAGTCGAGGGAGGTTGTCAAGGAGGTCACCATGCCGGATGGGCGCAAAAGAAAGAACACACCAATGGAAATAGACGTAGACTTGGACTAGAGGTGCGCTTTTCTACCGCAATGGACCGTGAACCACGACTGCTGACCGTTCAAGCATGCCCAACGTGATGCTTGGGGGCGGTGTCACAGCAAGAGTCTGCGATGTAGCATCCATGCTTGGCGGCGATTTTTCATCTGCTGTAAGGTCTTATTTGTAGTGCTCTGTGTTGGGCGGTAGATGTTGACAGGGCCACACCCGACCGGGCGTTGATTGTCTGGAAGCTGCTCGTGTTCGAGTGGAACACCCATATTTTCCCGCCAGAGTAGAGCCCGGTCGTTGATCCAAGGCACTGGCTGCTCCTATGTTTTTTCCACCCACAGCCATCAAATATGTTGCTTGACTTGCTTCAGCGGAAAATCCTGATTCTGACTACCGAACGCTCATCCTCAATTGTCGGGGTCGCGCAGACGGGATTCAAGTATCCGTTGTCCGCCCATCAATATCAACATGGCGTCGTGTGCGTGGGGTTTGTCGCGAGTCCCGTTGCCTTGCCTGCCGGTCTGGAACCCGCTTTGTTGCATGCCGTTGACACACGGGGAAATGTCGAAAGGACTTCAAACTACTCTAAATATTGTTGCCAAACCGCTGCTGTACCTCCGTTCACCCCCTGTTAACTTTGTCGGTCGACAAGAGATTGCGTCGAGAGTAGATCATAGACGACCAGGAAAGACCTAATCAGTTTGCTGTCAGACACGATATCATGCTGTAACTCCGGATGGAGTGAACTACTATCTTGTTTCTTGGCTGCACGTTACGTGACACGTGACAGCCAGATAAGTACCATAGCCTAAGGCATCAGGAAGGTGTCGATCCACCCTGTTCGGTATCCGTCCTTTGAAAAAGGCGATAGGAAACGCCTCCTCCGGCAGCCGGTTGCTGTCTAAGCTCCTGTTACCTGCTGTAAATGTACGATGGGCCGCCCGTTCCCTGCAACCGTTGTTGTTGGTCGCCACGAACAACGAAGAACAGGACAGAACAGAGCAGCACATGTCACATCAGTACGAGGATGTTACTGCACAGGGAAAACGGTCCGGGAAGGATGGCAAACAACGACACCGGTATCCAACACTGGAAAACTTCGAAAGTTCTTGGCTACTCACAATGGAGGCTTTTCGCTCCAAAGCAAACCTTCTTGTTGCACACAGCTATTGAAAGAGGCGATAGCTCTGTTGCCTTGTGATCATTTCTCTCGCGTATATTTCTCTCCATCCAACTCTCGATCTGCGAATTTCCTCTTGCCTACTGAGTACCACTCCAATGCACAACATACCAAGGAATCAATGCTGTCACTGTCACCTGAAGCGCGTGTCCGTCGATGAATCTCGCATCTCCTCTAAGGAAGTGCACCACTAGGGCACGACGGTGGCGCTCCGCAGAAACGTTGGGGGCACTTCCGTGCCAGCAGTCCTGCGCGTGCACCACACACTCTCCGCACCTTATGGCGACCGCCTCAAACCCAACCCGGCGCCCGAGGCTTAGAGCAGCCGCCTCTGCCGGTGCTCGGTAGTTGGATGCATCGGCTCCGTGTTAAGAAGGCAGGGAGGACCGGCTTGTGGAGGAGTCGGCCGCCGACCCATCCGACGGTGGGAGTGGTGCCGTCATTGTGGCATACTCGATCGTTCCTGCAGGCATAATGCACCCAGGTGTTTCGCCAAGAAGTCGGCGGATTGTTTGGACTGATGAATAAACACTCAGTCAACCAGCCGGACTGTCCACGGACGGCACATGAAGGGGGGGTATCCAGTGTCCACGTTTGCCCAAGATGAGGCGGCCCGTGCTGATGGTTCGATATTTTCCTTGGTTTACGCTGCTTCAAGCTGAACTTGGCATCATGCCCGGAGAAACAACGCGCCTGAAACATGTACCGATCATCCAGACTTTGTCCACGCTCACCTACCTCCCGATCGCAGTCATCCAACGCAATCCACATCGTCAAAGAGTTGTTCGCCCTCTGGGGCAGCCAAAAAGATGCATATACATCACATACATGCAGGCGTAAGTGGGGACGGCAATGAGAATGGGCACTTTCAGGAATTTGATGGCCTGCCGAAAAGTTTCAGACAATAGCAATAGTCAATGCATATGTTTCGTGGCGCTACCGCCGTCAGCGGTTGGTTGTTGAGACTGGGTGCTAAGTTATCCCAGGATCGGTAAATGAAGGAAAATTATTAATGTATTACAAGTAGATCACACGTTCGTGCAAGCCCCACAAAGAAGCGGGTATCATAACACTAACTACAACTGGAGCGCTCACCCTTCAGGCGAGTGAGAGGAGCACACCGGCGTGTGCTCTCCCCGGGGGTGGCGCACTTGGACCCCAACCGCATACATACCGACCACAACCATACTTCCCATACGCGTGTCCACAACAGAGGGCGCACAGATAGGATACATATCCAAGTACCACAAACAAAAGACGACCACGTTTCGAACCTCTGGCTCAGCGATTATACGCCGTTCATGGCTCCTGACGAAGGGGGGATCTGGCGAGGCAACTAACCTCGTACTACTTTGTATCGTACGCTAGAATTATTCCACGTTAGTTCGCCGCGGGTAATTTGACACCTAAACGATGAGCAAACCCATAATTATACTGACTGTAGAACCATTTCATATCAAGGAGACTGCATAGTTTGGGAATTACAGCATATCAAGACCGTGAAAATGTTCAGCGGCCACCCACCGGAGTAAATTGCTTGCTGATGTACGCCGAATCTTGATGGTAACCAACAGGCCCAGAAATCGGGGGTTTCCACACCACATCGTCCTGTGCAACTCGAGCCGAGTCCCACCCTGCCAGCGAAGCAGCGAGCCTTCCGAGGTACTCGCTCAGCACCACTGAGGCCACCGTGCGATCTGCCTTCCACGCGTTGACGATCTGAATAAACCATAACATTACGGAGAGGTCTTACAGTACATTGGGAGATATGGGTACAGGCAGACTGAGCCGTAAACATCATGTGTCGACACACCATACCATTCCGCCGCCCTACCTCGCGCGGTGCGTCGTCCCTCGATATCCCTTCCCGCCAGTGCATCTCATCGGGACAAACTCCGGTGTCGAATTCGCCTCGGAAGAGGAGAGGTAGTCTTACCCGAAGTCTTGCTACCGTAACGTCATCGAGGACGCGCAACCCTTTCACTTTCACGTATTCTCGCTCGGCAAAGCTCTGGGAAAGCTGAACCGACAACAACGACAAGAGAAAGCACGCCGTTTTCTGAGCACCACAGGCGGGACCCTTGACATCATTCTTGACCTTGCAGTGTGCACGAGGATGATTGGGGTGAGGCTGTGAGGCTGGGAGGCGGTGAAGCCCAGGAAACTAGCTAACTCTTCTCTCTGCTCTGCTGCTCTCTGCGCTCTGCTCTCTGCTCTCTGCTCTCTCTGCCCTCTGCTCTGATCTCCCTCTCGGGACTGTCAGGTTTTCCAATCGCCGAGGCGTAATTATCTGAAACCGACGACAGTCCCGCTCGATCAACGAGACACGAAACCACTGACCAGAGAGCTCCAAAGCTTTCCACTGGTAGCAGCGAGACACGAAACCACTGACCAGAGAGCTCCAAAGCTTTCCACTGGCAACAGCAGTGAGTAGTGCATGAAGGGACATGGAAGACCGATCTTGGCGAGTGCAGCTCGTGCGAGCTGTCCGAGATGGCAACGTAGAATTCATTGAGGGCACCGCCGCCGAACACCCCAATGCCATCCATGAGACATTATCAGGCTCGTCGTCCAGCACCTTCCCACCAGAGGCAGGCAGCGATGGGGTGGAATGCTCGAGCGCGATGACTGATGGCATGTTTGAGTGGGAATTCCTCAAATGGTAGGTTCGCGTCCGAGTCGACCCTTCTCCTACCAATTGTTTTCCTTTTGTCTGCACTCGAGACACGTGCCACAGCAGCATCTATCGGTAGATCCATCGACACGAGAGACTACCATTTTACGTGCTGTGATACTCCTATTTGGTTGAATGCCATCGCCCGGGGTTGGTGATCATTATCGGTCAGACGCAGTAAGCTGATCGAACGTCTTCACTTAAGGTGCCGGCCCGTGCACCAATGTCAATGTCCCCACGCAACCCACATCGCAGCGGTAGCTCCGCCGTGCACTCGTTCCCCTGTCGGTAACAGGGTCAACACAGCGAAGTCGTGCAGTCTGTGTGCCTCGGGCTCAGGTAGTTTGGAGTTTCGCAGATACGCAGAATCTAATCTCGGGAGTCACCAAAAGCAAACCCAACGTCCTGGACGGGCCATTCCTTACGCCATGTCCCAGGTACGAATTCGGGGAGGCAACCTGTCTGTATATCGCTGCATCCTTTTGTCAGGTGGGTGCTCTATTGGCTGTGTGTGGCTCTATCCTTTTGTGCTTAGATTGCTCGAGGGATTGATGCCATTGCAGCCCTTGCCTTGGCAGTATTTACTGGGCTTGATCGTGTCGCATGTTCCTATTGATGAAGTAGGTTTGGACTTAATTTCGATGGTGCGAATGCGTGCGCGCCTACATCCAAACCAGCCAAAGCCACGACCTAACCTGAAGCCCGATATTCTGTATCAAACTCGAATTTTCGAATTTTGTACAGCAGTAGTTCCACAGTAGATACTCGTTTCGTGGGACCTCCGTTTTCCAAGGCCAGCAGGTAGAATGCAGCTTAATGCAACATGTGAAAGCGTGCTGAAAGAGATACCAAGGTCGATACACCGCTGCACACAAATCGCACAAGGAAGGGGTTGGACAGGGTCAAATACATTTCTTTTGGAACGTTCCTCCGGATTGACCCTAGCTGACGATGCGTTCAATCGTACCCAAATATGTAAAATGACGTCAAGATAGATGGGATGACAACACAGACAAATCGTACACCCGGCACCAGCTCGATGTCGTTCGCTGGCTTTTGGAGAACGGTGTTGATCGAGACAAGCCTTGCTACCACGGTCAGAAGCCGATAGACGTTGTCGGGCAGTGCCGTCTTGATGAGGAGGCCGCTTCGGCCATTCGCCAGGCGCTTAGCGAAGAGCTCAGACGTGAGTCGTGCTGCAGTATGTACATATGTCAAGTATATTTTGGCCATCGCCAGGATGATCGAGGCCTCCGTGGAGTTTACTAACTGCTCTGCAACCGCGTAACCAATGAAGTTACAGTGGCTATGCAGGCTGTGTTCGCTTCGTGCTATGAGTGGTGGTCGAACGTTCTAGTAGTGCAGTGCCCCCCACGGTTTCCAACCGCAACCCCTCCTGATTCGAGCACGCCTCTTTCGTTCAGGGCCACGTGCACCGGTCCCTCCCTCGTGCGTCGCGAAAATGGGATATGAGGAGACCGTGAGGAAAGTTTACGAAACTATCCAAGTAAAAGGTCAGAAGCACTCTCTGGTACCTGGTCTGTGCAGACTCTTGAAACAGTCCCCTAGGCGCACCATGCCTTGTTGGGAAATATGAAGGCAACGTGCCCGCAATTTTGAGTAGTATGTCCTTTGCCTTGGTCCATGTTCTTTCTGTTTGGCAGATCTTGTGCCATACGGGATCACTACTAACTAACGTCCTCGCGACAACCGTTTTTGCTACGCTTGATCTAGGTGCAACAAAGCGGGTACCAAAACGAGTGACTGAAACGGTAGCCTCTTGCAAAGCCACCGTGTCTTGGCCGACGTACTGGCTCTCGGACATCACCAGGTGACACACTTGATGATATACGACATGTGATCCTTTGTCGTGCTGCGATTTGAAACCTTAACATATCGAAACGTCGGCGCGTGAACATTTCAAAATCCGATTGCTGTTGTTCGGCTGGGTATCTTTTAGCCCCACCTTGCACGATGCTTTCACAACAGCGAGTCCGAAGCTGATCCATGCCCTGTGCCCTAGACTATAAGCCACACTCTGTGGCACTCCTCTTCCCCTTCGGAATTCTGCCTTGCGGCAGCTCAAGAGACGGAAAGCTTGGCGGAGGTGTAACCTACGAACTGCAATACCGCAGCAGGACGGGACAGGACTGGATTGTGGTGGCGACCAAGACATCCAACAAAACCCTTACGGGTCTCTTGCCTGGTCAAACGTACGGTTTCAGAGTGCGGGCCATAAACTCTGCAGGATGGGGAGACTTCTCGGAGACAACCGAGCTCGTGATGCCGAGCGATAGGAAGAGAGACTGCAGTTCCAAGGACCTGCAGTCGGAAACAACGTATTGAGAACAATTTGGCAAGCTCTAGATGTGCACGACAAAAGTCCAAGAAAGCACCTCTGATAAAACTTAAGTAGAGGTGCTGGTATCACGTTCACTTGTTCTTCGTCCAGGAAAACGTAAAATGCTTGGCCCGTTCGTTTTTACTACCCCTGCGTGAACATTTCCTGGAGAAACCCAAATGCGGTATATCCTCTTGGTTTTTGTCCTTGAGATGAACCAGGCAAGAAAAAGTGTTCAAGACGTCTTCCAAGTTTATTTTAAGTAGAACATGAGAAGAGCACGTTAATTTTTTGCCGAGCCTCAGCAGAAACCGCTGATGCCTTCGTCTCCCGAAAATCGTCTGCGCTGCAATTCAAGCAGCGTTCTCTCAATGGATCATCTTTCATCTGTGGTACCGGTTGGTTACCCGGTGCAATCATCATGTGTTTGGATCGGAAAATAGTGCGAAATGGCGGCTGTCTGTTCGGCCTCGGTGCCATATCTTCCTCCACAGAATGCCGGGAGTCCACAACCGCCCAGACGACAGGATGACACCGGTCAGTGGACCCAAAAAACATTTCCTCAGTCTCCTACATTTGAGTTCTATCACCTCCGATGTTCAGTAGCAAGATCTGGTCTTGGTCTCATTTCGTAAGAACGTTAATCAAGCGCCGATGCGCAGCTATCCCCTCCGAAGATAAGTAGCTCGCACTTCAAAACCCAAAGCTCTATGCCGGCGACCATGGAATTACTACTGTCCTCTTCAAGCCCCCCCTGATGGCTAGAAGGGCGTATCTATTCCAGCCTTTTCTACAAGCAACAGCAGGAGGAAGGTGGGGCACGAAAACAACAATGAAAGCAAGAAAGCACCGGTGTTTACCCCCTCGTGTGTGACCCTGGATGGTTGTAGTTGTACGAATACAAAATACGCGGTAAAGTGTAGTACTCTACATACACTGACCCGTGGAGTACACGTCTCACCACGATACGGCAAGTTTTTCTCCGCGTTGCGGTACAACAGCTTGACGAAAATGCGCCAGGACAGCCCGTACTCGCTCTACATCTGCTTGCAGCGCTGTTCGTTTGTCATTCCTCGTGGCCCAAGACCATCGTTCTTGCGCGCGGTATAACGCCACCACGTGCGAGTTTCTCCACCCTTGTCCCCGCTGCAATTCCTCCACGAGATAGGTTGATGTCGTTGCGCACGCTGGAGAGTTAGTCCCTCTTCATCTGCTCCTCGCTCACCCCGCCGAGACCCGCGCCCCTACGAAGTGCAGGTATCGCGCCCCGGAGTTGTTCGCTGAGGCTCTGGCTGGTACTACCTCGGCCACCCCCGCTGCCGGATTCCAACCCCCCCCCCCTCGGGCGTTGTCGGTTTCAGGAATGCTGTTTGCGGATGATTTTGTCGGTATGTCGGACACCCCTGAGGGACTGCAACTGCATATTGACGCGGCGAAGAAGTTTACTGATAAGTGGAGATTGTCTGCCAACGTTAAGAAGAGTGCCGTCATGGTATGCAACGAGAACAAGGAGGAACCAGTAGAACATAGATGGAAGTGGGGGATCGAGGAGATTGCAGTAGTGGACCAGTACACATACCTTGGAGTAG
>CACKRE030003646.1:98753-110146 GCA_902602495.3 Ectocarpus sp. CCAP 1310/34
TTGTTGTTGTTGTTGTTGTTGTTGGTGTTGTTGTTGTTTCTCACATTTGCTCTTTAGTCCACACAAATGGGGAGCCCGTGGTCGCAAAAACCCGGCACATGCGACCCCGCGAGGAAACAAAACAAACCACTCGGAACAGTGTCGAGACCTTGTATCATGTTCGGTTTTGAAGAACCTCATGTAGTGGGAATTGTGTTTTTTTAGTTGATCCCGCCAGATTGCACGGTCGGTCCCAGTGATGCCATTTTTAGCGGAACGTTGCGGCATCCCCTCGGAGATGCATAGGTCTCACGTACGATCTCTGCATCTGCTTGTTGTGTTTTCCTCGGGGGGGGGGGTTGATATCACAACACAATATTCGCCGGGGAACTCAAGGCNAGATTGCACGGTCGGTCCCAGTGATGCCATTTTTAGCGGAACGTTGCGGCATCCCCTCGGNCCAATGACGAAACGACACATACACACGCTCAGCAGTAAAGCTCGCACTCCATCGTCCACACTCGCAACGTGTCCATTCAGTGGCATTCAGATTGCATGTTCCGTCCCAGTGATGCCATTTTTAGCGGAACATTGCGGCATCCCCTCGGGGATGCATAGGTCTCAAGTACGACCTCTGCATCTGCTTGTTTTCCTGGAGGGGGGGGGTTGATATCACAACACAATATTCGCCGGGGAACTCAAGGCCATGATGCCTGTAACTGGGCCACCCACGATGCCCTCATTGCGTGCGCGTGGTGAATATTCCGTAGGTTACATGACATGTCACGCCCTTTGGGCCGATTTTCAACGCCCGTTTGTTCCACTGCGAAAGCAATTGCGTTGCCCCACAAGGGGGGTGGAAACGTCTCGTCGTCATCTGTCCGAAAGTCGATCGAGCTTGCATCCTCTCATTGAGTGCAAACGCTCAATTCACGCGTGCGCTATTGGCGCGCCGCCTTAACAATTTGTTCCATCGTCCTTCCCTGCTCATGTTGTTGAAAACCCAGGCATGAAGCTGTTCGCGATTTGCGACATCGAGGGGTATTGTTTCGTCAGCAGCGTCGACGGTGGAATGAACGGGGACCCGAAGCTGAGGGTTTGGTTCGACTGCCCACTGGGGCGGACCACTCGCCACGTCCTACATGTCCTACTCGGCGCCTGCAAGAAGTTCGGTGACAAGATCGACGGCTCTTGCGTGCACATCGCAATGGACAACTACTTCACAAGCTCGACCCTATTCGAGTGTCTCGCGAGCCACGACATCTTCGCGGTGGGTACGTGCCGGTCAAATCGAACGGGTGGTGCCATGCCTTTCTTGCAGAGCCTCGATCGCCGCCCCGTCGAAAGGGGAGAGATGCACTTTGCCCGCGCCGGCAATATCGCATTCGTGCAGTGGCTAGACTCGAAGGAAATCATTCTGTGCAGCTCCATCCACATCGCCCAACCTCACGCCGCCATCGGGGAGCCCAAGAAGGAGGACAGCGACGGCGGCGATGACCACTTCGCATCTCTACCGTACAGGTAACCTTTCATTTTCGTTGTTCCCTAGATTCATGTTGATCGCTGTGTTTTGATGTCGGGTGTTTCGCTCGTGTAGTCGTCGGTCAAACTGGTTCGTCGTGTGATGGAGTCCGCGGTTTCGTGCTTGGACAACATGAAGCGATTCGCGTTGGTGCCTTTCTTATTCGGCTCATCACACACGTTGGTTCCACCGGTCGGGAAGGTAATCGGGGCTTGTGTATTGTTTTATTGATAGGGGCTGACGCCCTATTTCCAGTGCGTGGTTCCTGCTGTGGAAAGTGTGTTGCCTAACCCAGGTGCTTCGTCTGTCCCCTGCCATCCCGTCCCCATCCGTTCATGTTCAGTCTGCGCAAAGCTGGTCAGGCTGGGAAAAGCTTGGAGCTACAGCAGCCGTGGATGCGCAAGGATTGTGTTGCCAGCATGGGGGGAGTAGACACGGCTGACCAGCAGAATGGGTCCCACACCCATGACCACAAGTCGTACACGAACCACTGGCGACGAGTGATGGAGGGCAAGTTTGAGCAGACGTTCACCAACATTTTCGTGATGTTCAAAAAGTACGCGTCCCTCTTGGAGGATCAGGCCAACAAGAGGATCAAGGGAGGAGCCCTAGAGCTTGAGGTGGTGGAGAAGTTGGATAGGGTGTTGGTCGAACTGGGCAGGTTGGCCAAGATGGAGAGGGCGGTCTGGGACGAAATGTTGTCGACGGAGCTCATGGCGAGGTGCAATGTTGGTAGACCGAACAAGGGGGGGAGACCGGCGGCGGTGACGGGTGCCCCGGACAAAGTGTGGGGGAGCATTTCGGTGAAGACTCAACGCAAATGCATGCACCCCGGATGCAAGAGTAAGACATCGAAAGGATGTGCCTGCGCGGAGCTTTGTGTTGGCAAACAGGCAGGGGACCGGGGTGTNGCAGTGAAGTTTCCCCCGGACAAAGTGTGGGGGAGCATTTCGGTGAAGACACTTCGCAAATGCATGCACCCCGGATGCAAGAGTAAGACATCGAAAGGATGTGCCTGCGTGGAGCTTTGTGTTGGCAAACAGGCAGGGGACCGGAGTGTTTTGATGTGCCAGGCATGCTTCAACAACCCTGTGAGGCACGCTAGGGCCGGAGATGCTCAACGGAATCCCCAGAAGTACGGGGTGGTGGGACGCAAGGATCTCGTCTGGTGGTCGTGAGCGCATTTTTTTTTGCCTTACGTTGAATGTGGCATGTGTTCCTGGCGGAGGAGACGCGGATGTGTTTCGAGGGTGCTCCGTTGTGATTTGCCTGGAGGTCAAACTGATCCCACAAGTGCATATTAGTGTCGTTCATCAACCATCTTCCCTTCCGCGAGGGATTTGTTGTGCCTTTATCGTCCACCTGTGTTTTCTTGAAAACAACGGTGGACGAGTGATAGTTCTTGTGCCTTCGTCGTTTACCTGTGTTGCTGATAACAGCAGTGGTATTGTGGTGTGACTTGTGTTTTGGTGTTAGAACATTCGGTCGTTTCCCGACCTGTCTTTGGTTTTACCACGGCCCTACCACGTTGCGGTCAGACAACCGTCGTCCAGGCTATGGGTGATCGTTTCGAAATAACCAATCTTGCCGGCGTGTCCCCCTTCCCCCGTTGTTGAACGGACATAATTCAGGCCTAGTCGTGCGCCTGAAAGCGCTTGTTCCCTGAGGTCCTACGTATCTGCCGAGATATATGCAGCGGAGAGTTTGTTGTGGGGCACCTGTCGGGAGGTACTACTTTTCAATTGTGAACTTCATGTCCCCTGGCAGGCTTTCATTCAGTGTTGCCTGCTGTACTTTTATTTGTATTGTTTTTTTACAGGGACATATTTTGACGTCCAGACCGACCATGTGGGAGATACCAGTAGGTAGGTGTGTAGAGAACGGGAGACGGTGGTTGAAATATGTGTGTTCCACAGCAGCCTTGATGATGTCAGCGGTCTCTTCGCCCAGTTGAGCAAAAAAAAACCTCGAAAGATCCAGGGAAAACCCAGTCACATAAGGGTTAAGCTTCCAGAACATCGTTTGACATTTTATCTGGCTCAAAAACGACCCCGACCTGTTGTTGAGCACCATGTACCACAGGCCACCAAGAGAGTTCTACTGGCAGGTTCTGGCGACTCTCACCTGCACTCTCAACAACTCCGCCCGGTTGTTGAGCGCTGCAGCGTAGTTTGGGTGTTCTTCGCTGTTGCAGCCAGGATTTGAAGGACCCGAGCGTACAGAGGGTCTGCTTCGTCGTTTTTGCCCCGGATAACGAAATAAAATGCACAAGGAGAAATGTCACGGGCAGTGCTGCTCAAGGCAGGGGAACAATTGTTCAACAACCACGCCCGGATGTTGAGCACGGCGGCCACTGTTGGGTGGTCAGCACCAAGCGCTTTCTCCAAGATCGCAGTGGCCCGCCCATACAGCGCTCGGCCTCAACATACTTCCCATGGAATGGAGTCGACAGCGTGACAGGGTCGTGTTTTAGTACAAGGGTTCTAGACCTGTGGAGGGAGATGGGTTTTCTAGAAGCACCGCTTGACTCTCACCTGCGCTCTCAACAACTCCGCCCTGTTGTTGAGTGTCGTGGCAAGAACTGGCTGGTCAGGACCCAGCGTCTTCTCCCCAATCTCAATAGCTCGCAGATAGAGAGGATCGGCTTCGTCGTACTTGCTCTGTGTGGGAAGCAATGGGGTGGTGTAAGCGACTAGGCGGGAGAGAACGAAACTCTCAAAAACAAGTGTGAACCGTACGAAAATTCTTGGAAAATTCTCACGGCTCTCACCTGTTTCCTCAACAACAGCGCCCGTTGTTGAGCGCTGTTGCCACCGCAGGATGATCTGGCCCGTGTACCTTCTCGACGGCAAGGGAACGGTCATACAGCGGCCCGACTTGGTCGTGCTTGCCCTGAAACATGAAGGAAAGGCACGACAGGAAGAAGTGTTGTCAAAGCTAGTAGATACTTCAATGCGGAGGAACAAATGCTCAACAACCGCGCCCAGTTGTTGAGCGACTGGGCCACGTGCGGGTGGTCAGGCCCTAGTGCTTTCTCGCGAATGGCAAGAGAACGCTCATACAACTTCCTGGTTTCGTCGTAGTTGCCCTGGGGTATGCCAAAAACAGCGAGGGAGTCAGTGTTGAGTTGTAGATAAAAATGCGGAAGAACACATGCTCAACAATACGCCCTGTTGTTGAGCACCTACAAAATCTGTTGGGTACCACAAGAAATTTCCTCTAGAATTCTGACGGCTCTCACCTGTGCCTTCAACAACCCCCGGTTGTTGAGCACCTAGAATATCCCATCGACCACCACAAAAATATTCATGGAAATTTCTCCAAGGCTCTCACCTGCTTGATCAACAACCCCGCCCGGTTGTTGAGCGCTGTTGCCACATGTGGGTGCTCGGGACCCAACGCTGTCTCCCAAATCTCGGTCGCCCGCCTGTACAGGGGCTCGGCCTCGGCGAACTTACCCTGAGACGTGAAAGGCAAGTATGTCAGAAGTGTGGTCAATGCTAGCGGGGATTGACAACGGGCGAACAATTGCTCAACAACCCCGCCCTGTTGTTGAGCTGTGTGGCAAGAGCTGGGTGGTCAGGACCCAGCGTATTCTCTCCGATCTCAATAGCTCGAAGGTACAGAGGGTCTGCCTCAGCATACTTCCCCTGGCAGGGGAGGAGGACGAACGGAAAGGTGTACACCAAGGCTTGGTCAGCATAATGCCGAGGAACAATGGCGCAACAATCCCGTCCCCCGACAGGGTCACATAGACATCGCTCCGGACCCAGCGCCTCCTGTTGGATTGACTTGTGATACGTTCATCAAGTAGCTCGGCGTCGTCGTACTTGCAACATGAAGTGGGTTCGGTCAGCCAGCGATACACCAACAAACGAAAAAATTAATAAAGCAATTTGAACCCTACGAATATTCAAGAAAAAAGGCTCATTACCAACAACGCCAGGTTGTTGGGCGCTGTGGCCACCGCGAGTCATCAGGGCCAAGAGATTACTCACAGATGGCGTGCGAGCGTTGATACAGCGGCTCAGCTTCCTCATGCTTGCCCTGGTACTCGATGCCAAACCGCACAACCCAATATAGTCAACGTTTGTACATGCTGAGGGCAAAACACTCAACATCAACATCTGGTTGGTGAGCACTGAAGCATCGTCGGGAAGTTGTTCGCCCAGGGCTGAACCAAGAATGCCAAGGGTACGAGCGCGCAGAGGGTCTACTGCTACATTATTGCCCTGGTGCGAGGGAAAAGGTGAGTGGAAAACAAAACACAACATGGTAGCCTGGCGTGCCCGGCTGACTTCTGAGGGCCCAATGAATTCGCACTAATTGGGTTGGCAGCCTTTCGAACAGATGCTCGCCCTGGAGATTTCCCTTTATGCACACAACTGCACAGTGCGTACAATCAAGCACGTGACAGGCTGCCTCATGTATGATGAGAATAGCCTGAAACGTCACGTGCCCCTTCTCGCTTTGCGAATATTTTGATAAGATGGTGGCGTTCCGTATTCACACAAATGGATATCATCGCATACGCTCTACTGCGCCGCGGTCATTTCTCCTTCTGTAAATTGAACCCTCGCCATCACCTAAGCACCTTCATGTCATCAGCAGCGTTTGTGAAGGTCGAGGGCTTGGGGCAGCACGATCTGAACTCTGTTCAAGCTGCATCGGATAACCACACCCTTTCCAATAGCAAACAACAGAAATCCAAGCACTGGTGGTGGGGTCATGCGCTATCGTGCGTACAATCACAGGATAACCCTCGTGTCACGACCACAGTCCAGGATGCACCGGCGGGCACATCAAGAGTGTGACTGGAGCACAAAACGAAAAAACACCGCAGTCTTCATCAACTGCTACATCAACTGTAGAGCATCGTCCAACACGAAACCGTGACGGCATTTCGCATGAGAACGTTCACTGCGGCGCCTCACCATGAGGTGCAAAATACGGCCAGCCTGTAGCCACGGTGCATATTCCGGTACCCCTTGGAGGTTCTTCGTGTACACAGCTGCGACTTGGCTCTCCCCCACGAGGTCCTCCACCGACCTCCAAAGGGCCATCAAGGAATACACACCGTCGCTCGTCTCCCGTCCTCAACATATCTTCGCAGAACCTTCAAATGTCCCAGATACTCCGCGATACGGGAGGTGGTGATGGGCCGGCTGGAATCGGCTTTGAGCTTGGGCTTGAGGAACAGCAAGACAAGATCGTGAACGCGAAGAGCATCCCCTGCAGGCTGGAGCATGGACTGATCCACGAGCTGTCTTGCGAACGTCTTGGCAGCCCCAGGGGCCTGGCGGAGGCCGCGCAGAAGAGTAAGGAAAGGCCACCATCAGACAAGAAGGGCTCCACTTAGAAGAAAACTCCATGCGCGAAGCATGCCATTCTAAGACCGCATTCCACTATCCTTGTTGGCGACCTTGATTCGGGGGAGGAGGCTTCACGAATAAAATTAACGTTCGCGACAAAAAAGAATCAAACACAAGTGGAGGGAAAATACTTCAGGCCAACAAATCACCTGTAGACGCTCTCCGTACGTTGAACCAAGACAGGTCCTTGCCCCCTTGGGCAACAATGTATCAACAAAACAACAAGGTGGGTACAAGATAGCTCCCGCACCGGGGTTCACTACTCCCCTTGCTCCACCAACATCTCCCACCGCCCCTCGTCCCACAAATCTTCCAGCATGTCAGACGGTGCCAGTGTCCCCGGGGCCAGTACCGCAAGGAACAGGCATCTTCGCTGCTTCGCTGGGTCTTCTGCCATGGCGCCCAAGCTCACTTCCAAGACAGCATCTACTCGCTTCGGTACGGTCATGATGCGGTCGTTCCCGCAGTCAACCACGACCTGAGGCGAAGGGGCGGGCGCGTTCGAAGCTGAATCAAGAAGGCCGAGAACGACCGCACTACCTATACAGAGAGAGCGCCGTTTATTTAACAACTCAACCACAAGGGACCCGAACACCAATCGTGCCAGAACTACCGTCCTGCTACTACTGTTTCGAGGAACGTAGCACAGGTGGGATACCAGTTGGCGCAACGCAAATCTGTCCACAATGAGATATCTCAATTCGATTGTCGAGACTGTCACCTGCAACACCTCAGCGCGCGGTAACTCGAGGTTCTTGGATGCCCCGCAACCGACTCTCAGTAGCTCCAGGGCCTCGTCCTCCATATCCCCCACCTCCACGCACTCTCCCGGCATCGACACCACCGAACGGTCGCGCGTAGTTACCAGCAGCTGCAGGCCCGTCAGCTTCAGGGTGTCAACGACCTCCCGCTCCCACACGTCGTCGAGCACGATCAAGCGCGGTGACACGGAGTCGGCACATACCGCTTTCAGGTAACGCGTCACTTCTTCCACGCTGCCAAGCCCGGGGGCAGTAGTCCCTGACGTTGACGCCACTCGTAACGCAAGCCCTTCCAAGCACGCGTGGAGTTGATCCTTCGCGTCACGCGCCCTCACCCAATACATCCCCGCATGAAAGTGCTCGCGGACCTTCTCCACTTGTACAACTGCGGACGCCAGGACCGACTTTCCCGCTCCGGCCATGCCGGTCAGCACACAGGGCGCGTCGCCCACAGCCGTGTTCGTGAGGTAACCAATGGCTCTCCCGAGCAACGAAGGCCGTGAAATGTGGCCATCGGTCAGGGAGATCGGCCCTGCAGGTACCGAGGCCATAGCCGGCAACGTTGGAGGGCGCAACTGGCGATACACGGCCAACAACAGCTGTTGATGCTCCAGCCCGTCCACCAAGGCGATGTCGTTACTGATGGTGCGCAGACGCTCCTCGAAGTCGGTGAGAGTGCTCAGGTCGCTGCGGTGGCAAAAGAGCGCCCTGCACTTGCCGCCCTTGGCCCACTTCGCCGCAAGGCCGCCAGATCGTTGGTCGTGGCGACGAAGTCTTTCATGGGCTTCTGCACCTGGGCGAGCGGACCAACCGCTCGGTCGTGCTGAATCAAGACGGTGGTGAGGAAAGGGCACCGGGATATCAGCCCCTTGAGTTTGTCCTGGGACTCCGCTGCACCTTCGGCAGCCTCGATCAACCCCTTGAATGCCTGGCAAACAGGCTCTAAGGGCCCTACGCTCGTCATATCGAGCACCCCAACCGTAGCTGTCGCCATCCATGCCAGAGCCTCCTGTACGGGGGTGGGGCAAGCCTCCCACTCTTTCGTTGCTCGAGCTCCGAGGTGCAGAAAGGCGGGCCAGGGCTTCTTTTCGGCGAGAAGCTGGCCAACATGGTCAAGCCGCTGCGAAGGGGAGGGGAAACGGAGGGAGGGAGGGAGGGAGGGAGGTTGGAAACTCAAGCATGAACATGAACCAGGTTTCTGAGAGCGAAGATGGTGATTGGAGGCACGTCTACACAAAACGATGATGAATTCTTGGAACGTGTGTCGTTCGTGACAAGATAGCACGCACCTCTACCGCAGTGGGCTCCACCGCTGCCACAAGGCCCGCTTGGCCTGCACTGGCGGGAGCACGTTGCATCCTAGCCGCCGTTTACTGTCGCGGACACTGGCCTATTGCTGAACATGAACGAGACACGGCACGTGGACGGTCAATCTTTTGTACAGGTGAGGCCGAGTCTTACGGTGTGATTATTTCGGAGATAGGGCGTGGCCTGCACGGAAAAAATATCAAGATCCAAACGACCGTTTTACGGTTTCTCGAGGTATCTTTTTTTCTGAAGGGAAAAAAGAGGCTAATTCATGTTCTTGTGGGTCACAAGATGCTTCAGTACGCGGTTTTGGCTCGTGTGCGACCAACAAGACACCGAGAGCCCTGTTTATGGGTCGCCTACAGAAGGCATGTGTATCATCGCACGCTATCGGCTGCAGTTTGTGGATGTCGTCGGCAAATGCCTCTCTCTGATGGTATGCGTTGTACACTGATCACTCTTGACCCGGAGCAAGCTGCAGAAAAAAAAGGCAACGTCTAAAAAAGGCAACACCGAACCACACGTCGGTTCACGTTTAAGACCGTGTGCAATCAAAACTGGACATTACACTCTGTTTCTGGGACGCGAGCTGAGGGTATGTGTATGATCACAGCCGCTTGCTGCTGTTTGGGGATGTCGTCGGCCAAATGCCTCTCTCTGGCATGCGTTTTTGACTTATCGCGGGTGACACACGGAGCAAACACGCGGCAGAACAAGAAATAAGCCCCAAAAGTCAACACCGCAACACACTTTTTGGTTCACGTTTGCAGGCCACTTGCAATCAAAACTGGACAATAAGATCTGTTGCTGGGACGCGAGCAGAGGGTGGATACACGCCACTGCCTGCAGATTATGGATACCGACGGCGTGAAGCCTCTCTCTGGCAAACTGGTCGCACATGCAGCAGGCGCAAAAGCGGCTCTTTTCGGTCCAAAGGCAAGAGCGTCAGCAGAGCAACAATGTGGCAGGGTTGACGTTTTCGGCTCGTGTGCGGCCAACACGACGCAGAACGCCCTGAATATTAGATACCTGCAGAGGGTTTGTGCATGACCTCATGATCCTGGCCTCTGTTTGGCCAGCAGCCGGTGAAGTTCCTCGTTCTGGCATGATCGGGGTGTGACCAGGGGGTAACCCCCCCCACTCTTCAATGTCGATTCCATTTTGCAACAAAAACAGAAATGTTGAGTCGTAGCTCTTGTGAATAGTCCACAACTTTGTATTATTCGTCATGAAAAAGCAAAAGCTGAAGTTACTCAATTGGTAGAGTGCAAGCTTGCTAAGCTTAAAGGACTCAGCCTGAGGCCGAGTCTTACGTTATGATTATTTCGGAGATGTATATTGCTTTCGGTACCGAGGGGGGGTGATCTGCGAGGAAAAATTTATCTGGATCCAAACGACCTTCTTACGGTTCCTCGAGACAGATTTTTTTCTTGAAGGGAAAAAAGGGCCGAACCAAGTCTTTGTGGGTCACAACATGCTTCAGTTCACGGTTTTGGCTCGTGTGCGACCAACAAGACACCGAATGCTCTGTTTTTGGGTCGCCTCCAGAGGGCATGTGTATAATCGCACGCCAGTGACAGCAGTTTGTGGATGTCGTCGACCAAAGGCCTCTCTGGCATGCGTTGTGGACTGATCACGCTCGGAGCAACCAGAAACAGAAAGGCAACGTCAAAAAAAGTCAACACCGTAACACACTACCGTTTACAGGCCGTGTGCAATCAAAACTGGACAATACGCTCCGCTTCTGGAACGCGAGCGGAGCGTACGTGTCTGACCACACCCCGTTGGGTGTAGTTTGTGGATGTCATCGACCGAAAGCCTCCCTCTGGCATGCGTTTTTGACTGGTAGCGGGTGACACACGGAGCAAACACGCGGCGGAACAAGAAATAAGCCCCAAAAGTCAACACCGCAACACACTTCGGTTCACGTTTACAGGCCGTATGCAATCAAAACTGGACAATAAGATCTGTTGCTGGGACGCGAGCAGAGGGTGGATACACGCCACTGCCTGCAGGTTATGGATACCGACGGCGTAAAGCCTCTCTCTGGCGTGCGTTTTGACCGATCACACATACAGCAACGTACGCACGCTCGCCTACAGCGGCAGGAACCCCATCGGCCACAACGTGATGACGGTCATGCAGATCTGTGCCGCGACCGACTGTGATGTGATAGGACTCCAAGAGACCCGACGAGCGGGACAAGGCGCGATTACACACGACGGGTACGTGATCATCTGGAGTGGTGCCCGTGCCGGCACCAAGGACAAGAGGGGCGTGCACGGTGTGGGCATAGCGATTAAGGAGACCATGTGGGACAGCGTAGGCGAGGGAGGTAGGACGGTGGAGTGCATTAGCCCGAGGCTGATGAAGGTGCGCCTGCAAATTGGCCGCACCTGCGGAGTAACTTTCGTGGTGGGGTACGCCCCTACGGAAACTGCCCGCAACACC
>CACKRE030003654.1:0-11479 GCA_902602495.3 Ectocarpus sp. CCAP 1310/34
TTTTTTGACACTTTCAAACATTTTGACAAAAAGTCGGTCAGTTTAAAACGGCCCTCAGGCTTCACTTGGGAAATCAAGACGACACCAATCTCCCACAGCATCCGCCGTAGATCGCGGCGAAACCAATCAACCGCTGTGTGTCCTGTCCTGTGCCTCGGAAGCATGATGCACGAGGCAGGTCGTGCCCGTTTTTTTCTCTCTCTTCGCCTCCCTCTCTCTGTGCCTCGCTCTCTCTCCTCTTCTTGTGCTTTTGCTGATCAGTACCACACCGAAGTACTCGCGCGTCAAGCGAATCCGACCCTCTTTTGAGAAGGGCCGGTATCCTATGGAGGCGGTGCCCATGAACGATGAACGAGCGAGCGTTGTTGGTGGTTTGGTTGTGGTCGTGTATGTGTGGTACACGACATGTGCGGTACACGTTTGTTCTACTTCTTTGTACTACGGGTTTTATGCAAGAGCGTCGGGCGCCGGGATTATATGACCATATCTGGGTACAATATCGACCTCTTCCGGGTACACCAATATCGGTCACACCAGAGGGTCCTAATTCCAGCGGAAGTTGTACCCGATCGAGGTTTCGTCAGAAATGGGTACAATGGTTCTTCGGCCAATCAGCTGACAGCCTGGGGGTGGAAGCGTGTTGATTCTAACTGTACCCTTCAGGGGTTATCAAGTACGCGGGTATACCTGTTTCTGGTTATTGGTCTTTTTTCCAACAAAATAAAAAACTTTACGCGAGTGAATCAACGCAATCGCGGAATTGCGGGCAACGCACGCCCCTCTGCTGGGCCAGGCCACACAAACAACCCCACAGGAAAGGATTGCTATATACCTGAACGCTTGACATTAAAACGAGGTGAGTGATTGCTCGTGTCGGTGATAATTGCGGGGCGGGGCGGAGGAAGGCAAGATCGACGTTGGGGGATATCGTCGTTCTGCGTTCGAAACGAAGGCAACATCGGAGACTCAACGACATAACTCAACCTGCTACAAGCAACACACAGAGACGTCACAGACAGGGCGCTCGAAAAGAGAGGGAGGAAGGTAGAACAGAGAAGAACCAGGGTGATGGCACAGAAGGGATGTGGTGTGATAAGGCATCGTGTTTTCTGATGTGTGTGCCCCCAAAGCAGCTCCTGACCACTCTTCGGCGCGCGTTTGCTCGCGGAGTCATGGAACTACGAAAGCTCGACCGCCGACGAGTTTTTTTTTGTGTTCGATAAGTGAGAAATAAGGAGAGCATGGAGACCGTGCCACGACGGGTAAACGAGCGCGACCTTGCCCATCTACCCGAGTTGGAATATTCTCTTGCTGTAAACAACAGCCCCTGGCAATCAAACCAGCCAGGTCGAGCGCTTTCTAGGTTTGCTGCCATTGAAGTTTGCGAGTTTTCGGGCGAGGGAAACGAGCAGGTTTTAGAGAGATAGCATATTCATAGGCGTACGAGAATAGAAGGTCGGTGAGTTGCTGCGCACATCACGCACACATGCAGCGGCTGCCTTTTCCCGCCGTTCAAGGCATACGAACGGGATTGAGCAACACCAGAGACCAAAATGCAGCATCAATTCAAGAATTACTCGATGATCCCACGACATGGCAGCATGGAGAGTTGTTATCCAAGCCGTTGGTTGATGATTGGCTTTATGGCGTGCTGCCTCCGGGTTCAAGTCAAGTGCGTATGCATGATGAGCGACGATTGTAAATACCCTGAGATCCAAATCTTGTGGGGGAAATACTCTGTGGCGTGGACGGGAACGCGATTAGCGCAGTGTGCGCTCGCTTTTGGCAGGGCGTCACCCGATTCCGCAGGTGCAATCGCGACCGTAGATGGCACATGGACTGGTGGCGCAATGCATATTAAACACACCGAATGGGGGGAAGGATGTCGCAAGCAACAGATGCATCAAATTTGTGTGTGTGTTGGTTGTCTGTTGGCCTCGACCACACAAGGCCAGCCTTTTTTTTTTTCTTCGATGTTCGATGTGTTCTTTCGTTATCCACGTGTTGAAGACGAAAAGGTCAACCGGAGACGTTGCAGTTTATAACCCCCCCCTCCCCTGCCCAGGTGGGCATACCGCCCGTGTCGTGCACCGCACTTGGGTGTTGGCACTTCTGTGGGAGTTGACATCAATCCTTGGTGTCGTTGAACTTTCGACGCAGAGACTCCGCCACCGCTCTCTTTCGGGTGTTGAATTTTCACCTACAGAAGTAATTCATCGGCCAACATCATTGAAGGTGTCTTGAGATGTCTTGAGATTTGAGAGGATTTGACGTGATGAAGTGAGGTTGCATCGAATTTCGGGGGTGTTGAGGTGTGGTGTGTCAGACTCGGATATGCATATTTTTATTGGATGGATCCTTGTGTCTACGTCCACCCAACCATGTTGCCATCTTTCAGCGGCAGCGACGGTATGGCTGGAAAGGGTTGCACTTCTGCTGTACAGTGCCTGCACTTGTATTTGCGTTTTTCCTTGCTCGTGGGTTTGGTGCAGTTTTCCCGACCCTTGACGTTACTGCTGTCGAAACTGTTCCGACGTCTGGTCTCCCTACAACCAACGGCTCGTATTTGTGCCGATGGTTCCCACATGAATCTCTTTTTGATGAATGAGAAACCACAGATGAGGCTGACAATCCGCGACGTGTGCAGCACGCATGCATTTGCCCCTCCAAGTTTCTCTGAACAACTTTAACTTGGCAACTTTCCACACACATGATCGTTATGGAGAGGTAGCAGTAAAGAGGAGGTTAACGCACGCGAGAGGTCTGAACAGCAACAGTTTGCATGTGTCAGGTAGGTGTGTCTGTACCATACAAATACATATAAACATGAGGGGGTAGCTTGGGATTCCTTTCGGAGTACATGTACGATGAAGATGGTATGCGTAGCTCGTAGGGTATTGCAGGGGGCGCAAATCGTTACATTATACTATAAGTTCTTGTATTTGTTGCATACCATCTGAAAGGGCCATAATGTTACGCGTGAATTTGAAGTTGTACTATGTTCACACGTACTTGTACTTTTACGAGGATCTTTGCGCACCTCTCACCGTGTACACGCAGGTTTCATGTTTCATGCGATAGATATGTATACAATGGCTCTATCTTCGAACACGTGACAACCTTTCGCGTAATTATATCGTCGAAGACCACCGTGTAAGGTGCAAGGTGAGGCATGTGCACCTGAGGTGCGGGAGGACGTACAGTAGGAGCTGCACGAACCCTTGCGGCTTTCCCCTCTCACATCAATTTGCTTCCCCCGCCGCTGACTGTCGTTCGTGTGAATTACAGCAGCACCAGGAGTACGGCTGTACAGTGATCAAGCTTCCGTCTCGAGTGCAATGGCTAGCGTCACCAGGCGAAGTGCGTCCTTGACGATCGACGACTCTTTCGACCTAGAGCGAGAACAGCGGCGATGGAGCTACCGCACCAAAGACAGCGACGGCGGCGATGACATCGGCAGCCGCCGGAAGTTATTGCGCAGCAGCAGCACCACCCAAATCAGCAGCACCCGCAGCCGAAATCTTGTTCGCAGCAAGAGCATTGCGAGAGGCGAAGGCTGCCGAACGGGTGCCCCGCCCGTCTCCTCATCTTCGCCATCGAAAGGCAAACAAATG
Organism: Ectocarpus sp. CCAP 1310/34; assembly: GCA_902602495.3. NCBI lineage: Eukaryota > Phaeophyceae > Ectocarpales > Ectocarpaceae > Ectocarpus > Ectocarpus sp. CCAP 1310/34. Next base: position 3,615 of record CACKRE030003654.1, read on the forward strand.
CTCCGGTCGGTGGTTGGTTTCCTGTCGAGGGCAAAGAGCGCCAAGCCCAGAAACAGAAAGCCAAGGAGCTTCACCGTGACGGTGCCGGCTTCCCCGGCGTCCTCTCTCTCGAGGACTAGCAGCGAGTCGTCTGCGTCTGCGCACGAGGGATGCCAAGACAATGACAGCAGCAGTAGTGCCCGGGGAAGCGGGCACGGACACGGCGCGGCATCCTCTAGGCCGCGGGTTTCCTTCGTTACTGATGTGACGGTGAGAGAGGAGTGAGAGTAGTCATTTGATTTGGTTGGAGGCGGTTGTGTTTCGAGGTAATGGTGACGACCAAGGTTCTTCCCGAAAGTTTTTACAAAGTAAATGAGTATGAGTAAATCTCACAGAAGCCACGACGTACCCGTTCGAGATTTATCCACGGTCGAACGGGATGTGCTGGAGTCTCATCAATGAGTGGGGGGAAACCGACTGTTGCACCTTTCAAACCACAGTAAATTGAATCGGCCGCAATGGTGACAAGTATAAGAGCTCCCCTCTACTCTCCCGAAGACCTCGTCATTTTTGTGCAAGTTATCACGGCGTGAATGCGGATGTACGCATTCATATGTAGAAGAAAACATTCAACCTTTATTTTTTATGGGCTTGTGTGGACAAAACGTTTTGAAGAGCACGGCAGAAACGTGACTGGCGGACCAACCCAAGAACGCAGCGCAGCAGCACAGTAAATTTGCCATCGTAGTATGCAGAAGGCGTGTGGATCTCGAAAATTGCTCTCATATTTTCATGTTTCATCTTAATTTCTCCAAAGTATTCGTTGTCTTTCCCTACTTGAGAAACGATCGGCCCAACTCGGACGTCGTTCCGTGCAACAGGTAAAGAAGTATTGCGATGGATGACAGACTTTTTCAGGGCTTTTTCTTTGATAGTCCCCACATGATACGTGGTACCTGATGAACAAGATGTGAGGAAGTTGCCGTTGCTCATGGCATCTACAAAGATCCGCTTGAAAAGGGTTAGAAAGCTGTGCCAACACCCCCTCCCCTCTGGTTGCATTGTTGTCGGTGTTTTCGTGCAGACGGTTTTCATCGAGCAAATGAAGGAGGAAGAGGTGCGCAACACGTTCTACTGTCGCACGGAGTACGCCGCCTTCAAGGAGGCTTACCGTATGCACCGCGACAGCAGCACGGACTGGTGCAGGGGCAACGACGTGCTCCCGTGCAACTGCGAAGCTTGCCGAGACGACCTCGTGGAGGGAGGTCCGCACATCTACTCGGCGGCGGTTTCGTCTGCTGGTGGTGGTGCCTCCTCCCCTCAAGCAGACGCCCACGTGGGCAACGAGCACGGCCCGTACGACCATGCTCCGCCGCCTCCGCGCAATCCCTACGCACACGATGATAGAAGCGGGGGAGACGGGAGCGAGCAGCTGGAGTGCCACCACGAGCCCCCTTCTCCGGTGGGCGCAGTGTTCCAAGACAGCCCGGAGCAGGAGGAGGAAGACGGCAGCAGCAGCGGCGGCGGGGGTTTCAAGTACGCCGCCGAGACAAGGCCGATTCAACGGCCGTGCCCCACCCGCGAAGGCAGGAACAGGCGTCTTCCCTCGCACACGCGAAGTCGGACGTGGGGGATGGGGAGCATCCCGTTGGCGGTGCCCCCGGCGACCAGGTCGCACAACCCGGGCGGCAGCTTGGACGACTGGGGCGTGAGCTCGAGCGTCAGGGAGGCAGTCAAGTGCCACGGGGAAGGGTACGCGTACAAGACCCTCCGCCTCCAGGGCTTCAGCGATCTCTACATCAAGACGCACTTCTTGCCCTCGTAGCTAACGTTGCGGTCTGGTGATGCTGCTGTAGCCGGGGGTTGCTGGTCCTTCTGGGCGGGAGGTTAAGGAGAGCATTTTTTCCTGCTACGTTTCATGAAGACTGCTGACATGGTGTATCGCACGCGGTTCGATACTCTCGTGTCGACCAATGGCGTGCATTTGGTGGGTAAAGGATACTGATTAATATTTGATTGGAGACAACACCATTTGTTTTGGTTTGTGAATACGGCTTGTGTTGTTGCGATTATTTTTTTTTCATGCTGGGTCGGTGCTGTTTGAGAGAAACCTTGTTTTCTCCAGCCGAGGACCGCGAGTGTGGTTGCTTCTATCGCGTTACAGTAGGGGGCCCTCTATAGTGCCGGTATGTGTTCAGAGAGCAAAGCGGCACTATACCGGGCACCGGCACTATTCAGAGTACAGAAAGACTTGATATTACGGTGTGTGCGAGCCGAAAACACCGGCGCTATATCGGGCCACCCACTGTATGAGAGACGAGCGAGGTGAACAAAACGTGTATGATATTCGTTCTGTTTGAGACAGGCGAGTCGAACGAACGTGTATGCATGCGATATTTGTTGTATTGCGTGGTGTGTGTTCTATTTGTTGCGTGTAGAATACCGTGGTTGTGATGAGATCGTGAGGACACTTATATGTCGGTCAGCAAGGGGGGGTAGAGCTAGCTTCCTCTACCAGGAGCGACCATTGGGCGGGTTCGTACACATCATACCGTATGAAGAAGGTGCGCAGTAGTCGCGTTTTTTCCCAACGTAAAACTTGAAAGAATCGGGTCGTGACTGGTCTGTCTTGTAGTTGTTTATTGATGGTGTTTAGAAGTGTGGGCCGCGTAGGTTCGCAGGGGATATAGAGGGGGTGGTTATATAGAGCGTTCTTCGCTACATCTTCGTTTCAATTGTTGACTGCCGAGGCGCAACGCCCGAGCGTTGAAGTGAAGCTGCTGGGGTCTGTCCCCCTCTCATATATGTGAGATTTGGTTCATGGTGATGGTCGGTTTTTCTCGGCTGCGCCGTCACGTGAACAAGGAGGGTAGGTAGTTCTTGGACTTGCGAGGCGTGCTGGCGGAAGTGGCGTGGGTTCTTGACGGTTCGGAGGGTGGCGTTCTCAAAAATGTTGTACAGGCGTGTGGTTGGAACAAGACGTTTTTCGGGGTTTGTGGTGACGGGAGGTTTGTCTGAGATTTGGGGAGCGCAACGATTTTGCGCTTTTTTTTTTTTTCGGTGGGTACCTGCCTGCTGCACACGTCCGGTGTTGTCACTGGCGCGAGACACGATAAATGCAGATGACGATGATGCACACGATTGAGAGACACTTTTTTCGCTCTTGAACTATTTTCAGGATGGCTTTCGTTTCGCTTGGGTGCCTTTGTTTTTCCCACGGGAACAGTAGGATCCGAGAGGGCGAGAAAGCACGCACGGCATGTACCGATGGTTGGCCGGCAGCACTGCTTGATGAGAGAAAAAACAAACGCCATCACTTTGGGTGTTGATTTTTACCCTGTGCCGAAGATGGTGTGCTTTTCTTCGAGGAGAAGTTAATCCAAGAAGCGCTCATCGGAGTCATTGGACGGTATAGTATTCTGCGTTTGTATCCCGTGGCGGACCGGTGCAGGCCAGAATTCCAACAAGCTGCACGGCGCGCGGTAGTCCCTCTCATTCCTCCATGAGCGCCGCAATTGGGTTTTGCAACAAGAGTTATGTGTATCCGAGAATGCTGGGCGGGAGGGGGGGGGAGGTGTTGTGTTCTCTGGATGAGGAACGGCTAGAGCCGTGCGGGTATTATACCAAGATTTTTCAGGATTGTTGGTGTGTACATCATGTCGAGGAGAGACGAGAACGGGCCATGCGCTTTATAGTCTATGTCCCGGAGACAAAGATTTTTTTTTGAGGGGGGGGGGCGTTGAAGCAACAACGTTCCCTCGCGAGGTTACGTTGTTATTTGTTGTCTCTGGGTTATGTCTAAATACGGCCCGTTTGTGCAAGGTCTACCGGAGCATTTATGAGGGTTGCAGGAGTTATCATCATGGCTTATACATCCAAATGGGCAGCTAAGGGCGATTACTGGTTGATTTTGGAGGATGAGGAATGGAGAAATGCGTGCCTTCCACAGAGTACGCACATTGCGGAGTCTTGTGTGTTTTCAATTGGAGGTGTTACGTATGCAAGGCGTCGTCACGTAGTAACTCTTTTGAGCTTCCTGTTGATCGATGTGCTCCGTATCTCTCTGGATTTTAACTTGCGCACAAAGGCCATGTTTCGATCCCGATCGTTGAGCACCTGAAACATGAAGCTATCCATTCCCGGATTGAGGGTCGTTGACGGGTGGGTCTGAGCGGCTTTGCTGCGTTAAGGTTTGTGTGTGTTCATATGGATGTGTTCCATTCAGCCAAGGGTGCACCGCTTCAGCGATGTGCATGTATGGAGCCTGTTGTACCTAAATGTATGATGGATGCACACCACACGCTGTCGTCGTTGTTTGTATGGGGCGGGAGGGACGTAAATTATAGATAGTAATTCAGTCGTTCATGCCCGTCTGTTCCTCATGTCGTACCTCCCGATGGTTTAGTATATGCGCGTGTTTGTGGGTAGACCTTGAGGAAGTACAGACGGCTGAGTCCTACTCGCATTCGAAGGTTCAAGGCAAAAGTAATGCTGCAGGAATATTCTTCTGTGTGACCCCTTCATCGGAGGCCAAAGTCCGTACCGTATTAGCTGTAGAGTAGGTAGAAATGGGAGAGAAAGAATATCGCGTCGCGTGTTTGATTGTGTCGTCGTCTTACATTAAGAACCGATTCGATATCTTCTGCTATTTATCTTTTTGAGTTTGCGTCCAACAGACGAAGCGGGCGCCTCCGTTTGTCAGGGTAAATGTAGCTGAAACAAAGGTTGGCGTTTAAACAGACAGGTAGGCGACAATTGCTGCCGGTAACGCTTCAACCGCGTATTTACCACAAAGGGGTTGACTCTTCGGAGAGATTCGCACAACAGTCGCTGCGTACGTAGTTTCTGTGACAGAAGAAGAAGAAAAGTAAACACAGAGGCCTAACCAGAACTTACTACCTGTCTTGTTGTGCTTGCACGTACGTTGCAAGGAAGGACGGTTGCCGGGGAATGGACAACCACCCAGCAAGCGGTTAATTACCTCCTTTGTGTGATGGCCTTGTTCTTGAGACCCGGTTAGACGCCCACACACACGCACGCCTGACGTCTTTTCATCGGTCAGCCGGTTAGCGCGGTCGATGCTAACCTTTAGACGGTACGAGACAGAAAAACATCGACTCCAACCTGAAGCAAGTTGGGGGCATTAGAATTGGCCAACAACCCGCCGACCGCAGGACGGATGGCACCAAACATAACGATTTCAAGGCAATATAATGCATGGTGCGATGTATGAAAATGAGCCTCGATGCCTTGACCCCAGGTACGTTGTAGACTCTCATTCGGGGGCCGCAACTACTGCAAGTGTATGAATCAGTATTCAATACTGGTGGATGTAGAGTAGAGGTGGGTATAATGGCCATCTGCGGGTATGAATGGCCATCTTTTTTAAACGGGGGTATCTTGTCGGCGAATTCACGGAGCCCCTTGATCTTTTTTTTGAACTGCTCCGCGCAACCATTTGTTGAACCGGAGCTCTCGTTTGAGCACCACAGCGTCGCACGCCAAGCATTCCACCCCGAGATACAGCCGAGGGAGCCACCACAGCTCCCGCTGCTAGTCACCTTCGCCGTTTCCTTGGAATTCTTGCTAAGCATTACCCGGCGCAAGGTGGACGAGGAGCAGCTTCGGAAGGTCTGTGCAGCGATAGATGATGGCATGTTGGTTGGGAAAGCTGCTGAGGTCTTTGGGGTAGGTCGTACGTCCATCGAAGACCGCCGCCGTGGCTTGGCGGCCATGAACCCGAAGGTTGATACCGAGACTATCCTTAGCAATGAAGAGGAGGATTCGCTGGAAGATATTCTGCTGTTTGCTGCTCGCAATTTCTTGGCTGTGCATCGGGTTCACCTCAAAGATGGGGTGCGACGACTCTGCAACGACGGTCGGCGGATCCCTTGGGATCCAGAGAAAAGGGTCCGGGGAAAGATTGGGTTGCGGGCTTCCTTCGTAGGCACCCACGGGTGGCGGAGCGCTCGACCTGCATCTACGAGGCAAATAGGATCACCGAAGACGAGGAGCCTCGCATGGTGCAGTTCTACGAGAGATGGGCAGCTCTCCTCGACGAGGTCAAACCGGAGGCCAACTACGTGCACAACACGGACGAGGCAGGTGAAGAGTGAAGATTCGCTCGTAGACGAGTTTAGTCTAGACTACATGCAGCAGTAGAAACTGCGCGGGTGACTGCCGTGCAAAGACCACGAAACATGTCACACGAAAATATCAAGCAGAGTTTTGGCCCCTTGCGGCGTATTTTTGGCCTCCTCAACTGCTGGAGTGTAGTCTAGACTACAGAGGCCGTGCTTCCGCATTCCTGCTCAAAAACGCCGAAATTGCCGCTGGCTCTGGTCTGAAGTAGGCTACAGGAGTAGTTCCAGACACAAAAGTAGAGTACATCACTGATTCCAGACAAGACTATGGTAGTCTAGAATTCATTATTTTCATAGCTGCATCGCATCGTCTTCAGCTGGTAGTTCGAGGGAACCTGCGGCGACGAACGTGTAACTTAGTCTAGGGGGGCGATGTTGAGATGCATGTGCCAACACATGAAAACAAGACTAGACTAGTCTACAGCAGTAGAATCTAGACTAAGCACAGAGCACCTTGCTTTTGCTATCCCGGTTGCCTCGTCCAGCTACCGCCAAAGTGACGGTAGACTGCGTAGGCTGAAAGCCCTCGCCGCACGAAAATAAATGAAAAAGAGCCACCGCGTGTCCCCCCCCCCGTCCACCCCCGTTGCTTGGCGCGAACGATATTGACTGCAAATGTTTGGGTGTGTGCGTACACAACTGCTGGTAATATGACTATCCATCAGACTAGCCTCACCCCCCGACCCTCGCATTCGCGTTCCCGTTGCAGGTACCACCCCGCAAGGAACCAAGACGACGAAGGCGTTTGCGGAATCAGGGCAGAAGGTGGTTGGTGCGATGCGCTCCAACTCGCGAGAGAACACCACCGTGGTCGCCACCATCAGCGTTGATGGTCACACCTGGGCACCAACCATTATCTTCAAAGGGCAACGACTTCAGGCCGATTGGTTTGTAGAGCGAAACGGCCCGGAGGGTGCGAGGTACACCTGTACGGATTCTTCGTTCATGCAGGGAGACGTCTTCATCGCCTACTTAAAGGATTTCCACAAGCAGCTCGGCGACCGAGGGTTGCTCGACGGAAAACCCCACATACTCTTGCTCGATGGACATGCATCACACGTGAGCGTGCAGGTATTCAGGCTGGCCATGAATCTCAGAATCATCTTGTTCCAGCTACCCTCCCACACGTCGCACATCACCCAGCCCTTGAATGTCGTCGCCTTCGGACGCTTTAAGAAATCGGTGACCAGAGTTTTGGCGTCCTTCTACCACAACTCCGGCGGGTTGTTGCCGCTGAAACGCGACATGCCCAGCGTGATCGCGGATGCTTGTAAATTGAGCTTTACACCGGAGATAATTAAATAATCATCATTCGCTGGGGCGGGCTTGTGGCCTGTGAACAAGGAGCGGGCGCTGGGCCGGCTGAAGGGCACAGCGAAGAAGAAAGAGCGGCGAGACGAGCGCCCACCCCTACAGGATGTCCCCATCGCCGCCCTCAACGAGCAGCTGGAAAAAGACATCGGAGAAAGGGCCCTCAGGGTTTCTGAGGGGGCAAGGGCACACCGTCACGGGGATCCGAGTAGGCACGGTGTTTCTCGGTGGCCTCTTGACTCAAAGGAAGCACCCCGCACAACATGATCTACTCGACCACCACTATGGTTACCGCCCAAAAAAAAAAAACGGAGGTAAAAAAAAAACGGGAACCTGGTTGCCCGAGTTCACGAAGTGAATTGGCTTGTGTTACAACGTCTTTGCCAAGTGACGAAAACCCAACCCCGATGGCAAACACCGGGGGTGCGGGGG
>CACKRE030003654.1:11554-38078 GCA_902602495.3 Ectocarpus sp. CCAP 1310/34
GGGAGGCGGGGGCCGCAGTGTTCATCGTGAAGACGGGGTGGGAGCGCGTGGCCGGGTGGGGGGGCGCGGCCGGGTGGCTGGAGCAGAAGGGACGACTTTGCCGGAACGTCAGCCAGCGCCCTCCGTGTTCAGGATTGGACAACAACGGACGCCGACCCCCGTTGTCGACGTGTAGCCGTATGGATATTTCCCACGTGTCCTGACAGGTTCAGATTTGAATCGAACACGCCCAAATGATCGTGAGGTTGTACCCGGAGTCGATATGTACCCTGTAGAATGTCGCATGTGGTTCGTAGGCTATGCGACGGTGATTTTAGGGCGTGCCAGCACCGGGGGGGCAAGATGCACAGGTCTTGAACCCGACCCGGGGATGTCATCATTTTGTCCCCGGGTGACCTGTGTGGGTGTATTTTCATTTTGCGATAAATGTTTTTCACTCATGCTCACAGGTTCCCTCAGAAGCACTCGACGCGGGGGTGCAAAGGTGTTTTGAAACTACAGTTGTTTTCGGCGTTAATTATTTCCGTAGCGGCAAGCCTAAAATCGGGAAAAGGTATCCTAATTTGACCTTTAATATATCATCAGGCGTGCTCCAATGGGCGTGGAATTGTGCGTACAGTCGAAACATACCCTGTAGTAGAACGTCGTGTGGTTCGTACCCTATTTGATGGTGACGTTCGTGCGTTCCTGTACCGGGGGGGGGAGGGATGCACAGGTTTTGACCGAAACCCAGGGACGCGGTGGTTCTGTCCCCGGGGTGGCTTTGTTTTTTTTTTTTCTGAACATGTTTCTCACTCATGTTTAAAGATCCCCTCCAAAGGTTTTGTCGTGGGGATGAATGAGTATCCTCAATGGTAGATACAGTTTGGCGGTGTTCGGCGTAAATTCTTACCGTTACGTAGCGGTGTGCGAAATCAGGAAAAAGTACCCATATTTGACCAAGCACCGTTTTACGTAGACAACTCATTTCGCCCTGATTTTTTTTTCTCGATCGAGTCGTCTGCTGAGTGGAATAACACATTTATGCACCAAACTGGTTGTTCTGCCTCGTTTCGAACGCACAGAGCACGCAGTACAGGTCAAGGAGGTGAAAACCCATCCCTACCCATGGTGTCGAAAACCCGGGGATACGTCATTATGATCCCAGGATGTACAACTAGATCATTTTTGTGTTTTTCTTACTTTTCTTCATTCCTTTTGTATCTTTCGCATGCCCGCCAAATCTTGGGTCTTGAAACGCTTTCAAACGTTCGAAATCAACCAATGATGAAAGTGGCCTTTAGTACCCCCAGGGGTTATTTTCTTGTCTAAAAATGGCGCCTGCAGCTCAGGTCTACGGCTCCAGCCCTACCTCGTCACTGTTGACGATTTTTTTCTTTTCTTTTTAGGCGGGGGGTGATCTTACCTATCGCTCGATACCACAATATCATCGAAATTCGATTTCCTGCTCGAGAACGACCTCGTAGCACAGGGGGTGGCTCAAGTGGCCTTTAGTGCCCCCCTCTACTATATGTACATTATACATGGACAGCACACAGCAGTAGTACATACATACATGGACCAGGTATCTTTTGCATATAGTAAGAAAATATAATGCTGGCTTGACGCACCTGCCGAGCGGGTCGCACACACACGCGCAACGAAACACGATGTTAATACATGAAAGGGGGAGGAGGAGCATCAATCAGGAGTACTGCCAGGCTGCCCAACCGCGTTTTTTGTCTCTCCCCCCTCCTCCCCCCACCCCCAACGCCTTGGAAAAGTCAGTTTTCGCGGCCGCTAGGCCGTGCGTTGGCCGTGGGTGAGGGATACGGTTTGTTTACGGTTGGTTGGGTTGCGTTGACCACACGGTGTGCGACACATCGACACATCCCTGTGAGGAACTTCACCATAGTCTAATCATGATAATTACTCCACATCCATTGGTTCAACGCCCTGTTAGACCTTAAGAACCACCAAAACATGCTATCAATATAGCCTATGAAGAGACTATTTATTGGAAGAAATTTGAACGTGTTGCTGTTTTCATCTGCGGACCACCGGTTAATCTGATCACTACCACGTTTTTCGGGCGAAGTTCCAGTCGCTTCCTGCCCGTTTGTTCACCCCTCCCCTGCTGCCCCCCTGTCGAGCTCCCGAGGGATCCAAAACCGGTCTCTAGAGCGCAGGAAGACTGCGTTGCCCTGGCTGGTGGTCGAGGCAGCAAGTTAAGGTAAAGGGAGAAGAACGAGTGGAATTGGCAGCATGTGTAGGTAGAATTGGCCGGTGACGATGCCATGCAAAAAGCCTACCCCGGCAGCAGCAGGTCAAGCGTAGTGTGCCTTTACCCAACGGTCCCTCTGTCGTCACCGGCCAGGGTAGCCAAGCACGCACGGGTTGGCCACACACACCTACCGAATGTTGGTTGAGTTCATGCACTCTCTGTTGTTTCACGCTTCTCTCGGTCCCCTCCTTGGTGTGCGCGTAGTTGGCAGCAAGGACCTCTCGGTAGCCTTTGTGGGCCCTGCTGCCGAAATCAATTCAAAACTTTGGCTGCTGCTGTTGTCACATGTGTGCAAGGGTAGCAGGACGGCACCAGCAGTCCGCTCTAGCTCGCCGTACACGCCTCATTCGATTTGCAACGTCTTAAGCGAGGTAGCGTGGAGCTTGAGGGGTCGAACCTTTCCGCTTCCGTTGAGCACATCAATATCCCGCGGGCGTGCGGACGGGAGAGAGACAGAGTTCGATGTGCTATTATAATGGTTGGCTCGGTCCTGAGCAGTGGCTGAACGGCTGTGTAGCCGCACGAGCAACGGCTGCGGGGGTTGTCAAGATATCCTTTGGCGGGACCGTGGAGGGCAAAACCGTGCGATATTTCGGGGTTTGTGCTTTGCTCTCCGCACCATCAGGAGTCTAGAAGCTTTCCAGCAGCTTTCGGGCACACGCATTGACGTGCCGTTTGATGTGTGTTCTCTCGTGTGGCTGGGTTCGCGTGGAGCAAGCAAAAGTTTGTCACACACCCGCATTGGTTGTAGGCATAATTGCCCGCATGTAGCGTAGGGGGTCGTGTGACCTATGCATCCACTTCTGGCTACTCATCTTAGAACAGCATATCGTGCGGATGTCGTGCATGCGAAAGAGACAGCAGGGGGAAAGAAACGTGCCTTGAACCGCATGTATGCATCGACACGTTGGACGTGGGTTTTTTGAGCGGGAACGCAACTGGCTGGTGTGTCACGATTTTTTCCTGCTCGGCGCGCTGTGCGTGGCCACCAGCAAACAAGAGAGACTAAATGAACGGCGCGTTCGCGTTTGGAGAATTTCCTTCTCGGTTTGCGCGACGTCGTGTCGATCATGCATGCCCTTAAAGTCATGATGTACGAGACATCAGCCACAACTGCCTATTGTAACTGCTTCTGCTCCTGCATCCGCACAGCAGTAGTACATGATGTAGCATATGCATAATGCTGTTATGGATTTCTATGCGTTCAGTACCAGTTTTGCACTGCTGTATGCATGTAATTCTGTAGTACTTCTCTGCATCCCCCTTCGGTCCGCTCTCGAACGTCTGCCGTTCACCCTCTGTCTCAGCCAAACCTAACCATCCGTCGTCGCCCGGCTTTTTCGTTGCGCAGGGAAGGTAGCTACATTGCTCTCTGCTCTACCACACACAGATCAAGGGAGCCAGATCGCCAGGAACGTGGCTCCAGCTCGCAGTGACCCTCTCTGAACGCGACGTTAAAACAGCACCGAATATCCAACCAGCATCATGGCCCTGCGACCGCATGGTTCGGAATCAAACAACAACGCGCGGGGCATCTCGGAGCTGCGCGTGCTCGTTCTTCACAAGAAGTCCTTGAGCACGCAGCAAGCCGCCGGCCGGGACAACCACCACCACCCCGAAAGCTACGCCACCGATGGCTTTGGCTCGAGTGCAGAGGAGGCAAAGCGGTTTGGGCTATCCACCAGAAACGTAGCCTTCGGAGGATTGGTCGACGAGGACAGAGGCAGCCTGAGAAGGAGGAGGAAAGGCGGCTTGGCTGCAGCCGCACGCACCGGTGGCGGCGGCGGTGGCGTCGACTCGAAGGGAGCGCCGACGCATTTTGCTTCCCATCCTGGCACTCCTCGTCCCCCTGTCGCTCCAGCTACTCCTCCTCCTCGTGGTCCCTATTATGAATATGCATACGAGGAGGATGATTATTCCGCAGCAGGGTCAAGCCCAGCAGGTGGCCCGATCGCCACCGACGCCAGCGGTCTTCCCGACACCCAGCCACAGGTGGCGCGGAATGTCTCCTTCAGCGAGGAAGTCAAGGTAAGCGCTACCCACGAGGTCTGCCACCATTTTTTTTGTTCGTTTTTGATTTCCCGGCCGCACCTCTGTACTGCTGAAAGACCCTGGAGCTTCAGGTGGAGCGATCTGATCTACATATGTACAACAGCACTCGGTCCGCAAGAGGAATGCGAACCCGGGCTTCGCTTTCTGTCTATATGCTACAAGGGGTGGGGGGAGGGGGTGGGTGCGGTACACTCGACAGACTGGTAGGATCCGCACGACACCATGTGTGGACGTTTTGGTTTTTCGAGAGAATGGGTATGGAGCAAGCAGCTCTACGAAAATATCGTACTGCTTGCTCGTCTTGCTTGTTGAACTATGTCTTTGTTGAAGTTGAGCGTTTATGGGGCCTCCCGTGCAAGGCGATTTGCAACAAATATGCCGCTTGTCGCGAGCCCATGCGGGGTCACCCCCTGTGGTGGCGCCACAAGAAGCAACCACAACAGGCTTGTACGACATAGATGCACTTCAACGGTTGGGCGGCCTGGCGAAGCAGTTTCTGTCACACCTCGGCTGTTGTAGTGGATGGAAGGTTGTTCATTTCCGTTTAGTAAGCCAACCGCCTCAGATGTTCTTACTTGTCGTCGAAAGCCAGCGCAATACAAACACCTTGCTGCGGAGGCCACTTTCGTACAAGACATCGATGCATAGGTCTATTTCAGGTGAAACACCTTTCACGCGTGACGTCTGGTAAGATCGTCCATAGATGCCTTGCGAAAGAGAATGGACAGTGTAGCCTTCGAATTGATCGGCGATGAGTACAGAGAACTGTGTACCATGGTACATAGCGTTCGTGAGTTCGAAACAGCAAGCATTTTGCAACGTGGATGGCGCCGCACCGTTGCCACCGGGTCTCTTGATCCTGCTCTATCTGCGCCCCCCGCCTGACCTTTCCACGCAGGCTGGATCTCAACCACTTTTTTTGCACACCGAGACTTCATTCACATCCAGCCAATAGTTCGAGCCGAAAGTCCCACAGAAGTCTCGATTTGATTAGCGGGGAGATGACGAGACCACTCGCTCTTTTGTCTTGTTTCCCACTTGAACTTCCAGCAAGCTGTAACTCCTCGGGATTAGAAAAGCGGGCTCACATTTAGTGATGAAACAAAACACTAACCCTGAGTTTGGCGAACCGCAACCTCGAGTTCCCAACAGGTGATCTCCTCGTCTCCTCGAGGTAAGATAGCAAAGGCAGCACGACTGCTGTCGTTGTCGCGCTCTCGCTTAGTTGCCACACAGTACGAGTGAGACTTTTCACACTCGAACACAACACAAACGGGCTCCAGAGTCAACCCGTGAGCACGGGAATATGTCCTCGCACAGTATGCTGACCAACAGCAGCGCGAGAAGTAGCGGCAAGTGCTGCTGCTGCCACCGGTGCCGCAAGCTAGCCTAACACAGACATAAACCGCAGCATGTGCCGCCGTTCCATGTGGTCTTGCCCCCCTTCTGCCGAGGTTTGTGCCTGAGGGTGTTCCCGGCCCGCGTGGTTCAGGGAGCTCACTGGCCGCAGCCCCATGTCCACATCTCCACACAGCTTCATACCAGTGCAACCTCAGCCACAGCTTATTCGTTGTTTTTGCTGCACACTCAATTCCAACTCTCGTCCTAGTTTCGGTAAAGCGATGAAGATCCACCACGATTTTGCGCAGAGAATTCTGTGGATCTTGCTCTCCTCACTCGGGGTTGGGGTTTGAATTCTGGGTGCAAAAAAGCGGGTAATGAGACCTAACCACCGCTTTGTGGAAAAGCGGGGGACCCCTTTTAGGACGCGCAAAAAAAATTCAGTGTTCTTGCGAGATTTCTGATTTGTAAGAAAGAGAACAAGCGATTACTTTTGGTTGGATGATGCGGGCAGCAGTTCCAGCCCCGGGTGCAAGTGCAAAGCTGTCTCCCCACCTGAGCCCTGAGCCGATCCTTGTCCAAAACCCTCATGAGATGGCCCCTCGGTTTGATTGGGATTACTGACCATAACTGCCGGAGCGTGGTAAACGGGGCACGGAAAGGAGTTTTTTAGCATATTCTTCAGACCTAGCCCGAGGCCTCCTTTCATTGGTGGGCGAGTTGCTTCTTCCGCGGTGCCCGTTATGGCGCTTTCCACCTACGCACAGATAGACGCGGCGCAACCTCGCACATGGACACATTGACCTGCAGTGCATGTATCGTCCCGCAATATTTCCTGCCACTACCCTCTTACTCCTCCCCTCTACAAGGCACGCACACTAGGCTCCCCGTGTATACCCCGGCACCCCCCTTTGTCGAGGAGTCCAAAGGTGGACGATAGGGTTAGCAATTCTTCGCGAGCTAGAACACGTGAAGAAGAAAGGGGGCAAAAAGTGGCCCCAAGTGACCATTTAGAGGGCATACTTGTTCTCCCATGAGTTATGTTGATATTGCCGTTCTAATTCTTGGTCTCGGTGTGACGTGTGCTGGGTGCAACAAAGCGTGTAAGACACGGCATCAAACGCGTGTGGCGATCGAGGGTGGACAAACGATGCCGCTGCTGCTGCTGCTGCTGCTGTCACGACATTGAGTAATCCCCTATTCTACACACGCGCGTTTTGATTTCGTTGTGCTCTAGGAAGTGCTGATCGAGAATCGACGTCAGACGTACGGCAACAAGGCCAGCAGACGCCAACACTTCTACTCCAAGGCCGAGCTTGCCACCTTCAAGCGTGCCTGGCACTGCCACGTCAAGTCGAGCAGCAGGCCGGTGAATGGGTTGATGGCGTGCGGGTGCCCAGGCTGCGACTACGACTACGACGAAGGGCGGGCGCCGCCGACGTTGCAAAAGGTAGTCCCACCCATCGACTACAACCGTTGGGTATGGGAGGGTTAGACACGTGTTTGACTCTGGAGTATTTGGCTGCAAGTGACTTATTACAAATCTCCGCCGGAAGACGTGAAATTTGTTTCCCTTTTCTCGTTGTGGAAGCTGGCGAAGGTCGCCACGCTGATCGAGCTGCTGTCGCGATTTTACTTGAAGAGGTTGAGTGTTGTCGAAAGAGGGCGGCCGGTCAAGGGAAGGACCACCGAACGAAAGTAGCACATCATGTCCGATTCAGCACTGCGCAGTGTTTGGCTGACTAAGGTTCTTGTGAAAGACGTGTGCGAAAGAGTACAGACATCTCTAGATCATCCTGTGCGTTGCGCTGTTGTTTACGTGACGCATGTTTTTTCCCAGTACAATACGTGTCCTTGTCATGCCACTTGGTGTATCTTTAGCTCATCTGGGTGTGTGTGTTTCGCTCTGCGTGGCGTTTCCTTGTCGGTGTTTTTTTTCTTAGATATGTGTATGTGTGTTCGTGGTTGCCTTCGCGCCACTGATGTTGCCATTCGCTCACCCATGGGGTCCCCCGGTGTTCTTTTGACCCCATCTTTCGCACGTTTACACCCGGATGGGCCAAACGTGTGACGCGACAACAGCAGTTGGCAGTATGAATACGTAGTTTGCGGCGATGGCATTTGTGTACCTTTCGCGGTGGGGGGGTAGTCCGATGATATATCGGGAACCCTCTTCCCCGCCCTTAAGCCCTAAAGACCACCGCCGAAATGCTTGAAGAAGGCTGTCGATCAGACAGCGTTGGTATTTGAAGCTCTCAGAAAATTGGTGCTATATCCGTGCTAGTGTGGTCAGGGTGTTACTCCATATTGTTTTGGTTGATCGTGATGTAATGAGGTTTCCATTTCAGTTTTAATTGATGGGTTCGCGCTTTGATGTGTTTGAGAAATATGGTTTGCGCTGCGATGATGCAGAAATAGTTCTGGTCACCGGTGAATCGCGTACAGTGCTGGCACGCTGGTAAGAGACGCCTGTTTCAAAGCTACTGTATAGGATTCCGTGTTGCGCCGGCGACTGAGCCCAATTTCTTCATTTCCCTATTTGTTTTTACATCTGGGGTTCGATTTGTGAAGATGTCTCTTTTGAGCGGGTCGGTGCTGTAGTTTGGGGGAAGGTTTAGAGCTCAATGTTATTTCTTTTACTTGTGGTACGGGCAGGAGAACTTCACATATACGGTATGAGGCCTGTAATAATTTTCCTGGTGTCGGGGTTGGTAAGGATAGCGCAGTCGTTGGTATGTTTTGGCACGGCAACGTAACGTGGAATTTACCTCGACACAAGCAGGGTAGGAAGCTACTTGATCTCTGTGAAGATTAAACCAGTAAGTTTGGGTTGATGCTTGATAGCGGAAACACAGTGTTGTTTTCAGACTGATGGTGGAAACAGGGCCAGACGATGCCGCAACTTCAAGAATGGCGTTCTAGTTTCACTCGAATCCCGCAATAATGGAGGGAGCAACGTATTGGATATATTTCGTGCCTTGCCGAAGGGGTGTACCTCCGGCCGCAGGTGCTTTGCGTGGTACCCAAGAATAGCTGAGTGTTGTGTACCTTGTAATTTTTACACTTTCCGGGGACAACTGCCTCCAAAGCGATACATAGGAAAAAAAGAATAGGAGAGTGTATATGTTGTCTTGTTTCGAGGATAATGTAGCGTGTGCTAGATGCACATCAGCTCCGGTTGGATTGTGCGGGCATCCAACCGCACAACGTTCGACCTTGTTTTTGTTTTGAATGCGGTAGTGCTTGTGATGTGTTTGGGGGTAAATAGCATTATTCATTCGGTATGACTGGCTGCCAAGTGTCAGATAGGTCGACGAGCGCCACGTTATAGCTAGGGAGGGTACCAATATTTGTTTCTTTTTTTTGGCGTGGACGTTGTTGTGCCGTTGCTTAGGCGCACCATCATCGTATCTCTCAAGATTTTCGTTTGTAGGTATGGGGTTCGGGAGGGGACTTTGAACAGGTCAGATTTTACACGGGTCAATGCTGCTGACAACCCTTGCATCTTGGCACTTGATTTGATTGCAGTCGTTATTTTTATGCAAGTGCCCAACTTTGGGGAAAACATTGGACTGTTCAATTCTACAACATCTTCAGTTGCGTCGTATCGTCATTTGTTTGTGCTCTGTAGTACTGAATGGCACTTTCAATCCATCGACGTGGCAACAGGGCACAACCCGAACAATTGTCGGTCAACATTGGTCAACATCGGGATCATCACCGTACACCGGGGTATCCCGAACGAAGGGGAGCACTTCGAAAAACCGGAAAGATATATAACGAAGGGAGGTGCCGAAAACGAGATCACCCGCTACCGCTGAGTGTCCATGAACCCCGTCGCCGTATGAATAAGCACTGCCCATTCAATGACGGCGATGCTGGGCCGATGTGT
This sequence comes from Ectocarpus sp. CCAP 1310/34, assembly GCA_902602495.3. Lineage (NCBI taxonomy): Eukaryota > Phaeophyceae > Ectocarpales > Ectocarpaceae > Ectocarpus > Ectocarpus sp. CCAP 1310/34. The sequence goes on from CACKRE030003654.1 coordinate 21,103, forward strand.
GTTTGAACTCCCGGTTGGTTAAGTCCGCCCCGCGTTTGGAGGCAGGTAGTGTCTATCTCCGTAGCTGCAAGCACACACCCTGTGTTGTTGTTGTCTTCACATTAAAAACCATCCCGGTCTCTCTATCCAGTACCTCCTTCTGTCTCAATCTCTCCGTACTAATCCAGCACTTGACTCGGTCATTTTCCGTGGTCACAGGCTAACGTACCTAGAAAAGGTATACCAAAATAAAATGGACCCCAAGGGTTAGCAGAGCGATAAAATACAAGAAAACAAAAGAATCAGAAACAAATACATAAATAAATAGTGGAACGTGCGCACCACCAGCCTGGAGGGTAGCCTTCCGGAAGGACCCAGTGTAGATCTATGCAAAGACCTGAGGATAACATCCCGCTGGCCCGTGAAATGTTGAAACAAGGAAACAACCGCCAACTGCTGCGATCAATAACAATCGGATGGCTCTTGATTTTTTTTTTTTGTCTTCACTTCAAATCAGCGCTCACGGCACTACAATAGTGCCGTTTACTCCAACCTGTGGTCACACGGAAGAGCCCCTCTCTACCCTCCCCTCCTGCGGTACTTTTCCTTCGATTTGTAATGCGAGAAGAGTTCAGCACTCTCTTCCCTCTGTGTACACACGAACTAGCGCTATCCACTAGGCCAGGAGCGGAAGCGAGAGAAAAACTCACTTTGCAAGAAGAGCTCGCTTCCGCCGGGATTCGAACCCCTGACCTGCCCTCTAGAAGGTTTCGAGGACCAACTAGACCACCGGGGCGACCGGCTGAATGGATTGTGTGTAATCTCACCCACTGTTGAACCTAGTCCCTCCGCTGATGGACGGTCAAACCACCCCCCTCTCCCTTCACGGGGCCCTGCCTCTAGAGAAGGAGGTAGTCTTGTTCGACGAAGAGCCGGAGAATGCGAAGCTATTCCACCACACTTACTCGAGTACGAGGTTGAACCATTTATTGGAAAAAACACTTCAAGAGCACAATGTTTTTGTAGATATCACAGCTTGGAACTACTGTACAACACTCTCGGATCGTTATTACCACCACCACCGCGGTGTATCACGCAGACACTGGGCTTTTGGTCCGTCCTATGGTCTCGAGAAACTGCTCTTCCTCCTTCAATGCCAACGATCGTTGCGAACACGCCCTCTCGATTTTGTCCAACTCCTCCAAGACTGCGCTGGACAAACCAATCCCCAGCGCGCCGAGGTCGTGCCCTTCCGCCCCACTGATCCCACCCACAACCTGCTGTCCTATCATGGCGTCGATTTCGCGGCTACTACCACTACCCCGACGTGTGCTGCTGAGAAAAGCTTGGTCTCCTGGAAAAGGCCCGGGCCCTTCCAGACCACCAATGTCACTTGCGATTTTCGATTCTTGTGCGTGATCAGACACCGTGAGGGGCGCTGGGCTGAATCTCGCTGCACGGCTGGACAAGAGGAAAGAGCTCTGTTCTCTCGTGCACCTGGGCCGAACCATTGACAAACGAACCAGGGATACGAAAGGAACGCGGGCTCGTCGCATTTCCTTCATGGTCATTCAGCTGTTGAATTCGAAGCAAACGGAAAACTGCTGGTGATGCGGGTTTCTAGATACGCGCGCGGACTGTTCCCCGCGAGGTCCCCTTCAAGAATCCGACCATACGTCCCAAACCGGGCAACAGTTTACCTCGAATTGGATCAAAAATTTCATTTTCGTTTGAATCATAATTGTCCTTAATTGAAACTCGACAAACTTACCATAATGTGTGCCACTCACTCTGTTCGGAAATGTAAGGACGATTCGGATACTACACTAATAGTCTTATGAGGTTGTCAATGGCCCCTATATTTCCGACCAGAATGGTACTCATTCCGTCAATCAATCGTAGAAAACGAGACAACTCACTCGCGTATGTCTGCAGCTCTCCGCGCGAGCCTCCCTAATTCTCGCCCCATGTCTAGCCCCGGGAAGGGAGGGGCCGAGCAGATGGCCTGCAGGGTCGCCTCTGCCGCCGCGATTCCGGTGAAAGGGAGCCCGATTCCTCCCGTAGAGGTAGGGTTGCCTGAACGGGGATTGGTATTGGCTCAACGGGGTTGGTATGGGCTGTACAGGGGTAACATGGCCGACAGCAGCAGTTGTAATGGTTGTCTGGGAAAGTTGTCGATGGGCGACGCTTCCACGCTCTGGATCTGTCGGCCCCGCAGCTGTTGTATTTCCAGGGTATCTTGATTTTAGATTATACCATGCCAGCAAATGAGAACGGCAAGCTTGTCATGACCTTGCATAGGAAGTTGACATGTATGGCCACATGGTCACTAAATCCCGCACACGGGCAGAAATCGGGCTCACCGAGACTTCAAAAATGTCGCTGCAGCAGGACTGGCACGCCATGAATAGCGAACTAAAGGCTTGTTCCCTAGGACGGGGAATCCCAACGCGGGTGTGACGTAGTCGTGCCAATATCAGAAGTATAAGCCTTCAACTCCGTGCACATTCACGTCTACTTTATCCTCGACTGAAGAACGGGCCACCCACGCACCACTACGTTCTTCGGATGACCGTACGAGGGGCAACTGTCTTTCTCTCTCTCTCTCTCAAGGTGTCGTGTGCTCGCCGGGATTCCCTTGACAACAAGAGGAAAAAGAAGCAACACCACCCGGTTCCCTCCTGCACCTGCTAGCCCTAAGGTTGCCTCCGTCGGTAGACCCGGCACCTTGACAACCACCGACCCTCCACCACCGGTATCGCCGCCGCCGCCTCTGCCGCTACCAGCTTGCTCTCCCAGAGACATGCTGCGATATGAAAGCGCGATGTCGGCTGCTGCTGCTGCACTTTTCCCGTTTGCTTGCTGTCTCTGCTGGGTGGCGAATGCTCTGGACAGCTCAGCCTTTAGTCTTCGCGATGCTGACAATTCCATGGCGGACTGAGCTCTCGCCTGCAAAGTACTAAAAGAAAGCGTGAAGGTAAGATACTACCAATACATGGGTTCGAATGTTCACATGATTGTTGGTAGTTGCGGTGGATGAGTGATGTTCCCTTGCACGACCAGCTTGATGAATGAAACATTCGGGCTTTCTCTTGAAAAAAAGGTCCTGGTATCCTTCAATGAAAGGCTCACTCAAAGTGCCTGCACGGCGATCCCGAAGCGATGCTGCAGAATATTGTGTACTGAAGCAAGGAGATACATACACGTTGGGAACATCTGACGGAGAAGCACCAGCAGCTTCTGTGGCATGGTTAGGCTTAGTCCCCGCTGACCGTTCTTTCCAAAGTAGTTAGGGTCAACGCTGTCTGAAATCACGTCAACCAAAGTACTAATCGTTTCTATTCCGTGGAGTCTCAAAGCATTCTTCACACAGACCACGGTCGGCGTCGTGGCGTGTACCATCGGAGTAGTTGTGAGGCTTTGACTGGCCATATTCTTCGATTTACAGCCTTCTGCTGTCACCATTGCCCCTCGACTCTTTACTTGCGTGCGGAAAACATTTTCGACGGAAGCATGTGTTGGCTTTCTGAATGCAAGATAGGATGATTCGTAAGACCTTGCCTGCGTCCAGGCCGGCGAGTGATTCTGTAGACCGAAAACAGACCGGATGAACGCCAAGTGTAAAGGGAAGCTTCCTACGGAAATGAAAATACTTGTACCAGTGGAGAAAATCGGTTGCGATATGTAGTGTGGTCGTTTCTGCTACTGTTTTACTCCGCACAAGACTGGAGGTTGTGGCTCGCCTGCGCGATGCTTGAGCGTTCCGCCTCTAGCCGACGAGCGGCCTCCTCCGTCCGAACAGATCGTAGTTGTGCCGCTTCCCTCTCCTCTGCTGCAGTCTTGGATGCGGCCAGGGCTTCCATCTTCATGGCTTCCGCCTCTCGCTGACGCTCGATGCTCTCGTCCGTTTTCGCTCGAACCTCCTCGAAGGCACGTTCGAGCTCTCCCGCTACAGCTTTCAAGCGCCTGCGCTCCACCTGGAGCAAGTTGATTGTTGTACGAGGGTAAGCTTTTTTGTACCAGATACACGTCAAGATGAGTATTGAGTAGCGGATACAACAATGGCGGTGGCGGGCGCGAAACGTCGACATGATGAGAGGGAGATTGTTGGGCCTAGTCGTTGCTCAGCTTCGACGCCCGCACGCGAACATGGACTATCATAAAGGTATTCTAGCTCGTGCATCGAGTAGGACTGAAACGAAGAAATAATGGGAAACACACCAAGCAGAGGATGAACTGAGGCCAACGACCGCATTTATTGGCACGCGTACGTCAAATCCGAGGCAGTCTCAATGCAACCCTTCGTCAGAGCCCACTCACCCACCTACCTACCCATCCACCCACCTCGTCTTGGTCTCTCAGCCGGTCAAGTGTTTTGCGCACGTGGTCCGCCTTGTGCAGATCCGCTCTAGCACAAGACAGCCTGGCTTCGAACGATGACGCTTCTTTCTCCAGGCTCTAAGCAACGAGACCAGCAGTATTGGGGGAGCGGCGACATGTAAAGGAACATTAACAGGTCGACTAGACATCCCTTTCAAGAATGACTCCAACATTGCGGGAATTGCACTCCGCATCCGAGTAAGGTGCATGTCAGCAATTTGTCACGAAAAACCTGTGCGGCGTGCCGTGCAAGACTTGGTGTTAATGCCGGGATCTATGGAACATGAACGAGGCTTGGACTGCCTTCTGTCACCTGTCTTGCGAGGTTGAGCCTTCCCTCTTCGTCGGCATGCCGCCGGGCCATCTCCTCCGCCGCCTGTAAAGTTGTAGAGCAGAAACGACTTCATTCATCGAGAGACCTTCTCTGATTGTATCTTGCTGAGATATGTAAGGGAGGATGCAAAAGAGAGTACAGTGACAAGAGACTCACGAGGGTGAGCGTGGTCGTGCGCAGCACCCGGCGAGCTCGTTCCGTTAACCATTATTTACGATGGGTGGTTCACATGGTTCCCCTTTGACGGAGGCGGGAGAAGTTTTTCTACGGGTCAAAGCATTCAACTATTGCTAAGAAATTGCAGCTACACGACTGTGTGTCTAAATCTGTACCTGAAATAACCAATATATACCACAGGTGTGTGTCTGATCGGCGAGCCGAACGTGTTTTCGCTTCACCCTGTTTCCAACACACTACGTCGTCGTGCATGTTCGATACTTTTGTCCCCCAACCTGAACCCGGCTCCTGAACAAGTCATTTACAATCCACGGGTTCTACGAGAGGGGACCCTTCCACGCCCAAGAACCCAGATCGATCTGCCCTACCATGGCCGAAATCGGTCTTGCGCAGAATAAATCATGCGTTCGGCCCCCACCGAATCGAACCATTCTTGCCGATAATTCCGCCTGGATTGCGCAATGAGACCGTTTGCCAGCCAAAGGAAGTTAGGGCGGGTTCGGTCGGAATGTTTGGCACGAAAGTGTACAATACCTTTGATGCCGAAATCTGCAAAGCCGCGAAACTCTCACGATCCGTTTCCAGCTTGACCCGCTGTACAGGTAGGTTCGATGGCAAACAAACACAAGCAGGAACATGCGGGACAGAATCAATGTGAGAGACGTGTTGTCGATGGGGCGGAGAAGTACATCGCTACGTGCCAGTTGTCACCCCACTGGGACTTTTTTTGTCTGCGGCAAAAAAAACTGTGCGCGTGTTCAAACGGTTTCGTACGAGACAGCATCGTAGGCCACTCGTGCTTCGCATCCCTTGATAAGCACGTGCACGAGCACACGGTAACGCCCGTGTGGTGTTGCTAAAGACATCAGGCAGCATCTTTTCGTAGTTTTCAGCATGATCATGGGGAAAAGGTCTTAATGTCGGTGAGAGAGCGTGCTCTGCTTTCGCTTGGCACGGCAACAACAACAGCAGCGTTACCTTTGTCCCAGTACTGTAGTTTCTTTTTGGCGCATGCGTCCGTCGTGCTTGGGCGAGGACCTACTTCTGTCATAGTGCGGCCTCCATTGTAAAGATTACACGTGGGGCAGGAATCTCACACGAAAACATGTCCCTGTTTAGCTACAGTTTTCCGGTCGATTGTGACGTCGATTTTGATCTGGCGTACGATACCTGCTCCGCTAGTCGATCGCTTTCCGCTCTCGCCGTCGCATCTGCTTCTCGCTTGTCCCTTTCCAAGGCGGCGCCCCTCTCCGCCAGCCTTTGCCGTTCCTCTTCGACGCTCTTCCGAACGCTGTCGACCTCCGCAACCATGGCGCCCTAAAGAAGTCGTTTCACGGGGCTTGGCTACATGAAGGGCCAGGGGTACTCTGCCCATTCGGAGTCTACTGTGGTGCACCTTAGAACGACCTAAACTCCCGCAATCATGACCGCATGATAAAGAACGAAGAGGTCCACAGGACTTTCGCATTTTGAGCGCTCGCTTGTTGTTGTTCAGTAGCACCGATAGACATCCGCCACAAGCAAGACCCCGAGAATGAACAGCTTTTTTGCCAAGTGAGGTTGGGAAGTCGCTGGGGTAAGAGCGTTTATCCCAACCGTAGCCTCCCCTGAAGCCTTGTACTGCTACAGGCGTAAGAGTCTGTTTGTCTGACGTGTTGCACGTCGACAACGCTCTAGTTCTCGAATATCTTTCGACCAACCACCGCCTAAACATACACATGGTCCCCCTGGGCATCGCCATCAACCAAAGCATGCAATGTCCACGGGAGATCCGGCAGCTCAGACTGTATTCCGGCGGTTCCCGAGACGTAAGGTGCCCGCAAAGGTTGTCTCGTACCGGGAGCATTGATTGGTTCCTGCTGCCTACCGCGGGTGGTGTCACAACCGAAGCCTTGATCAGTGTCTACATCGTCATGTACATTTTACAGTAGTGTTGCGCATTCTCCCTGCAAGGGGGATTCGGCGTCATCAACGCTTAGTTTCCCGGCGAGCACCGCACCTGGAGGGCCTCCATTCTCAAGTGTTCCTGCCTTAGCCTTTCCCTCTCTCCGGCATTCTGGCCTCGAAGTGCGCTCATCACCTTGCAGGGAGTTGCCGATGGACAGATAGATGAACAGACAAGCGGCAGAGCAGGTCGGTCACTCTTGCCGTGTTACGATCTAACTGACTGATCCGTACCCTCCCTCTTGAGCGGTTGGACTTTCGAAGAATAACACGAGTTCATCTGTCGCTCCAAAGGAGATAGCTAACCATATGTCGTCTCCAAAGAAACACATGTCACGCCTACGATCGCTCGGAGAACGGCACCGTAAAAGCCGTTCCACCCAGGCGAACGCAATGCACCACGCAGGTCTGAGGAAACACTGCTGTTCGGTTAAACGTCACGGGTGTGGTTTGTTTACATATTGCAATTGCGTCCGTCCTGTGCACGTAATGCATTTGTGATGCATATCGCGTTCTTACCTGGTCCATGGCCATGAGGGTACCCTGAAGACGCTGCACCTCGTCTTCGGCCGTCTGTTGCAAGAACGAAGAGACGAGTGCCGTGGTTGATAATTACAGTTGTGCTCGGCTCGCGCAATCAAATTTCAATTCGAGCAGTACAGACCGCACACGAAAATATTGTCATTGTTGCGGACATCAGGAAGCTGAATATCCTAGCGAGCCATGAGGAACACAATACAACAAGCACCTAGTTGTATCAAAATGCAAGCACAGCAGTGCAACTGTAACGTCGGTAATGCAATGGTACGAGCACCTGCTGCGCGCGTCTGGCGGACTGCTCTAGCTCTTTGATGAGCCTCTCTCTGGCGTCCATGTGCCCTTCCCGAGACACTTCAGACACGTTCTTGCGCTCAATCATTTCGGACTGGAGGAGTTTCACTGCCCCCGCGCTCGCTTGGACCTTGTCGCAAACACCCGAAACGTTGCACGAAAGCAGAGGGGTAAAGGATACCTTGGCTTCAGCACCTGCTGTTTGGGGCACGTGTGTCCGGTGTGAATATGTGCACGTGAAGGGAGAAGAATTAGAAATAATTCTTCGAAACCCACGATCGCCTTGTGGTCAGTTGTGGAGCGATCCTCTCATGTCGCGTGCAGCTGGTCCCACATCAGGTGGAAACAAGATTGGGCAAATTGATAGCTTTAGTCAGTCTGCATTGACTTGTGCGCTTCTGCACGGGCTTGCCAGTGGAGGAGGTGGGCCTACAGGTGGGAGGAAGCCTTAGAGGGGTGAGTCTCACAACGAGGAGGGTTTGTTTCTTTCAACTACGGGCTGGGGCATGCGAGTGGTTATACTTGTACGCAACCAAGTCTTTCACGTGAGGTGAGCGTGATTTTGTCCATCATTTTTCACCAGTTCTTCTATCGTAGGTGACTAAACAAATCAACTCGTCATCTCAATGATCGACAGAGGCAAGGCGGCTAGCTCCAGGAGCAGAAGAAACCTCAGCCTCCCAAAGGCCGTTTAGGATATATTTTCTTCCTTTCCGAGCTTGAGAAAATCTCAACTACTCGATTTCCCCCTTCGGCTTTGTCCCCGAACTCTTTAAAAGGAACGCCAAGAACGTCTGAGGTCGAGTGGCTTCCAATTGTTTGAAACCTTTTCCGCAAATCTCTCAAATTCTTTCACAAAAATAATGATGAACGGGAAGTTGGGAACGCGAAAAATGGAGCAGGACACCGGACTGATGACGATTCCCTCGTACCACAATATTTCGAGGACCAACTGGTTGTGGTCAACGGGCCTGCCGCATATCATCACATTTAGCAGATCACCTGTTCAGCCAATGTCTCGAGGGTCTTGGAAGCAGAATTTCTTCGCCTCGTATCCTCGAGCTCCTCCCTGTGCAGCCGCTTCAACTCGGACAGCGCCTCTTCTTGCCGACGTTCTGCTTTGCGGAGGTCTTCCTACAAGCAGTAGTGCATACATAGCGCATGAAAGCGATAGGAGACGAAGACTATAGTTCGCTACGCAAAAGGCTAGCTGATTGACAGAGCAAACCTGACGGGTTTCCACGAAGGACACGGAACATGGTTCTCACAAACGGTTCATTAGACAGAGTGGTGCGCATCAAACACACGTGCGGGTTACTTGGATGAAACCAGTCGTGCTCGACTACAACCAACAATATGGGATATATCCTTCGCCCCGCGACAAAGGGTTAGATAAACGTATCGTATAGGCCCGTGCGATGTTCATGTAGGCGAGGTCAGTACCAAACCGGGGCGTCCATCCACAGGACGAAAAAAATAGAGAGGCATGCAAGTACTGCTGCCGCTGCTCCTGCTGATCCGGCGCTTGCCTGATGCCGAGCCTCCGCGTCGGATATCTTCTTGAGGCATGACTCTTGCTCCGCTCTCAAATCCGATGCACTACGAGACTCCACCGCTGCCAGTCGAACCGTGTGTTCGGCCGCCTCCGCTTCCAGTTGACTGATACGTGCCCTTCGAACGGGTGGCATGACAGCATCAGAAGCTCAGGCGTTAGGTTAAAGGGGTAATAACGATCGACCTCACCCCCCCCTTCCCCCACCGCCGAACTTTTGCACCCGATGACACACTTGCAGGGTGAACGAACACGAAGGCTGACCGCACAGATCTAGGTATATCATCGAAAATGTAAGAGTCAGCACGCGCGTGAATTTCATCTTGCTCTGACGCAGCAGTTGTAGAAGGTGCATGCCCTAAACACCGCAACTCCACCCTCTGTGATTCATGATGCCCCCTAATGCCTTACTAGCCCTCTCCCTCATGGGTTCATCCCAGAATGGCGCCGATCTTGAAGCGCTTTCCACTTAACGAACCTGGCCGCAGCTAGAGCTGCCTCCGACTCAAACGCTCGAGTCTGCGCCGCTGCCGTAGCGTCCCGTGCCAAATCTGCATCTCTCTGGAATCTCTGCTCATCTCGTGCGACCTTTGCTGCTACGGCCTCCTTTTCGCTCGCAAGCAGCGCCAGCTGTCGCTCGAGGGAAGCGAGCACCGAAACATCCACGCCTCTCGATTCGGCGCTGTTCTCGCTCCTCGAAGAAGAAGCAGCAGCAACACCGCTGAGGCGATCCTTGTTGCTGCTGCCGTTCTTCGATCCATGGTCGAAAGGACCGAGAGCACCACGACTGTCGGTGAGCGCACGTGTGTCCAATGCCCTATCGCTCTCGCTTCCAGGTAGCGCTGCCGAAGGCACGCGTTCAGCTGACGATGGCGTTGATTCCATACCGGTACCTTTGGTAGCAGCGGCCGTCACAGGTGTTTTACCAAACGCGGTTGCACCTGTGGATGACTTCGTGGGCTCGCGAACGTCGACGGGGAGGGTTGGCGACACGCCGGGCGCAAGGGTCGAGCGAGAGCTCCCGTTGTCCCCGGCACGCTCTCCTATCCCCGCCACTCCCGATCCTGCATCATCTGCTCTCCCAACACTGAGCGTCGTACGTTCGAAAGTTGTTTCCGCCGGACGCGCTGTCGCCATTGGGATGGCTATGGATGGCATCGATGCTAGGCTTGAGTTGGCAACCGAAACGCCGGCATGTTCGTTTTCCCCGTCTGCTGCCGTCGACGACTCGCCCCGGCGGGACCGTCTCCTGCGGCCGGCCGGCAGCGTACGCCGTGGTTTGCGGCTGCCCTCCATCGCGGACGGCGTGAACCCCAGCGCCAAATCCAGCTTAGCGTCGTCGATGCTTTCATCTTTTCCGGTGCCGCCGTCTGTCGGTCCTACACCGAAAAGGCCTTCAGATCCTTCCTCCTTCTTTTCTACTTCCGCCCTTCCTAGGTCTAGTCTTGGTACCGCGAACGAGGATCGATCGGGGTGCTCCAACCCCGGACGTGATTTGGCGGTGGCTACGCCAGCTGCGATCGTGCTGTTGTTGTCCTCGCTCGAGGAGTCTGCCATCAAGAGAGCTGTGGCAGGGGAGAGCCCTTCCGTAATGGAAGTTGAGGGTCGCCTGCTTATTCCCGAAGAAGCCGCAGCAGTGGACCACGGCTCCGATGTACGATGCTCTGAATCACGAACGCCCCCACTATTGCCGTGACCCTCAGCGATGGTTTCCGCCGCTGTCTCGACAGGGACAGGGGACTTCGTGGGAACGAGGTTGAGCGACGATTGCGGCAACCCTTGCTTTTTGAGCAAGTCTTCAGTGGGCGGAGTCCCGCCGCCAAGCTCTTCTCCTTCGTCGCTGCTACCACCTGGGAGGATGTCCAGGGTATCGACGCCCACGAGATCGTCGTCAAAGGTTACTCCCCGCGACTTCGGCTTTCGCGACTGTGACGTGGGCTTGCCTGTCCCGGCCAACGCACTCCGTCTTGGGACTAGGTCGCTACTTTTTTTCACGATCCCTGGTCCGCTTGAGGTCAACTGCCGCCGCGCGTCACTAGCACCGCCTACGCTTCCAAGACTGCCCGTAAAGTCTCCAACGATGGCGCTGGCACTAGCCACCGACGCCGATGCTTCAGGAGCCGACCCGTGCTCTAGCGAGCCTTTTTCTTCCCCTTCATTGCCCGCTCCACCGCTTATGCCATCTTCCTCCGCCCTGCTCTCCTCGCCATCGGTCCTTGCACGTGACAACAACGCTCGTGTCGGTGACGTCGTTGTCGCTAGTGCAGCGTTGTTTTGCGTCCCTTCCGCGACGGCGTTTGTCACCCTTGGTTCCCCGCCGCCGGAATTAGAGTCCTGCAAAGCCCTTCCCTCTACCTTCCCCGACTCACTACCCATGCGTTCTTCGGACGCCCCACCGTACGACAAACCGTCTCGGCTCCCGCTGAGCGTCAAGCCCCAACCTGGGCGGGAGGGAAGTGGCTGGCCGCTGCGGCTATCCTTCAGAACGTCTGAGCGGCCTTTTCGAGGACTGGACGGCGGTGAAGGCGACATTCGTTTCGATGTGCTTACCGATGAGGCAGGTGGAGGGGTCGCACCAGGAGGGTGCAGCTGGTTGTGTGGCGGGTTTTTCCCGTCTTGTCTTCCTGGGCTGGTCGACCCTCCATGTGGTAGCAGCGGCGGCATGGGTCCCGTTGCTGACGCTGCCGCCCCGCTGGGTTCCGGCATCAGCGAGGACGGGTCTGTCATCTCGAGAAGCGCGTCCATGCCATCAGGGCTGTCGAAGTCTTCGTCAAGGTCGATCTCTGTTGCTGTTGTTACGGCTGGTGCTTCGTCCGGTGGCACCCTGCTGGCCCCTCTCCCCCCGCCTGCTGGAGACGTCACAGCGGCGGTGCTCAGCGGCATATTTCCACCTAGAGAACCTACTGCTGGGTCGAGCGCAAGCCCACTAGAAGATGACCGCTGAACTTGTCTACCCCCAAGAAAGGAGAGGCTTCCATCGTCTTGTTGACTCCCTCTCTTCTCGCCAGCATTGGTCGTGATCGATGGGCTATCTGTGTGAGGGCTGCTGCTTCCTATGGTTGTTCGAGACTCGCTTCCTGTATTCCCGGGCTTCGGGGCCGTGTATAGCGCGCGTTCCTTGCTTGTCTTTTTCTTGGGCAAGCCGAAGGAGTCGGTGGAGTCGTAGTTCAACGTTTGTTCCTGTGCGCTTTCCCTGGAGCTCTTTTTTCCTTTGGCACCCTTTGAATGAGGTAGAAGAAATGCATGAACGGGGGTGGGGGGGGGATGGACAGTATTGGTGCGCGTTTCGACGCAAGAATGGTGAAGTAATGAAAACTGGCCAATGCGGGAGTGCTGGCACGGACAGAGCCCGCAAAAGTGTGAGTAATCAGGGCCCCTACAATACACAGTGCGAGTTTGGACCCATTTGAGACCACTTTGAGCGTCGCTCACATGTCTCAAAGTATTTCTATACAAGAATAGCAGTGCGATGCGGCCCCGGCATGTGTGCACGTGCATAGTGTATGGAGTCACTCTATCGTGCATTGTGGGTGCAGCTTTGACCTACATACTTGCGTGTTGGGTTGCATGTTATCTGTCTCATATGACGGTCTCGCTTCTGCAGACGTTACATGTACACTTAAGTATCTCCCACCGCGCAACTCAACAGATGTGCAATGCGATACTGCTCCGAACGTCATGGTTTACAGGAGTCTCAGCTGGCTCACCGCCGTAGCCCCCAAGAACAAGTAGCTGTCATCTTCCGGCTCTTCAACATCCACAGCGGCAACGGGGTTCAAGTTCGATAGCGTGCTACCGCTCTCCCAGCCCTCCTTCCTGCTGTTGCGTCGTGATTCTAATCCAGCTATGCTGGGGCTGGCGTCGGAGTCGTTGTCAAGGGCGTCTTTCGATGATTCCTTCGATCCTCGCCGCCGTCTTGCGCTGCTCTTGGATGATTGGTGCCCAGCACGGTCGCTTTTCTCCTTACCGCCACGCTTTTTTCTGCTTGAGGACAGCTTTTTTCCCTACGGGCTCAACGGTAGCAGTGGGCAGGTCAAGAAGCGTGCGTATCATTCAACCTTCGAACTATTGTGCGGTAGGGCAGACTCCGCGCAAGGTGTGGTTGCGTTCCGCCGGTCGACGTTTTGGAAGACACGACTTCGTGATCACTTTTTGGATCCAGATCCGCTTCTTCGATGCCGTCGTCAATAGGGCTAGGCCATTGTCGTGTGGCCTTGAGCACATGCTGTGCAGGGCATGATGGTTACGGTGTCACCACTGATTTGACCGGCATGGCAAGATCTCCTCTCAAAGGGACTGCATGTTACTCAAGCTGTACCACCAGTCCTGAAGATTCAAGATCTGCCGACGATTTGAAAAATCTTTCCAAACAGCAGAGCAGTAAATGGCTGCATTTTAGATTGAGAGACTCAAACGCACCCTCTTGTCGGGGTGTGCTTCGCTCCCTAGCCTCTCCTCTTCCAGCCCCGAATCGTCCTCCTTGCCGCTCCAGCGGCTGCCGACCCCACCCCAACCGCTCTCTTCTTGGTCGTCTCGGCCAACGCTTGGTCGGCTTTTGTTTCCAAGTGGAATGAGGCCACCGGTGAGAGCACTGCTGGATACAGCGGTGCTAGAGCCAGATCGAGGGCCTAGTGGCAACAGCCCGCCAGCCAACGACTTAGCCATTTTCCCACCCCACCCCGCCCGGCAACAGTGCTGCGAGAGTTGTCCCAAAATAATCTCAAACCGCTATGCTGTCCAAGTTGTTGCTCATGGCGGTCACATGCGGGCTAACTTCCTGGTACAACGGGTACCTCGGCAATATTCGCTTGCCCTGCGGAGCCCCCATGAGCAGCAACGCACCGGCGTGCACCAGCAGACACTGCAGCTCGGGCACGCGCTGCCCTCGCGTTCGCGATGGCTGACCAGACTTGCATTGCGCTGTTCGACTACCAGGGTGACGGTAAGTAGCTGGTGGGAAGGAGCTATTGTGAAGCATCGTCTCTAGACACACAGTTTTGTTGCCTGCCGGAGAGAGACAGCTCTTTCCTCCCGACAGAGCGATAGACTAGCTATTTACAACATCAGCTTCAGCATGGTGGTGCGCTCTGTGGTACACTACAAGGTGTGATCGTGGACGAGGATCTGCGCTGACCTCGACCATGTCACAAGTTAGGGCTATAAATTGCAACCGACATCTGCGGAGTGCTCGCTGAAGGCCATATACGTAACTGAGGCCGAAATTCTTCTGCCCATGTATGCGTTGGACTCCTCTTCGATCGTCGAACAAACGGGAAACGGCCGGATTGATGTCGATGCTGTGCTACAGCAGCAGCACCACCAATGCAATGCTACGACATGATAGTGCTCTCGGCCCTGCTGCCTGCGTTGTTGTTCGTGCAGGCAGGGAGCAACTAAGTTTCAAGCAAGGAGATGTCATCAGCCTGAAGCGTGTGCCCCCGGGAGAGGGGTGGGGCTTGGGGAAGCTCAACGGCAAGGTGTGTGCGCTGACTTCGTTTAAACCTCGGCGGGAAGGGGTGCGACTGATTCCGTCCGCATTTCTCCGCCCTCCACCAGGCGAACATTTCGAGCACATCCACACCCACCCAGGATGGACAACCAGCAGCATAGCAGACGGGATGATTTCCCGAACATGACAAAGGGGTGCTTGTTTGGCACGGAAAGATAACGAGGAATCTACTCCTACAGCAGTACTGTACCTGCTTCTTGTGCTGGGAACCGTGAGCGGGGTGGGGATCGTTTCACCCGCCGCTGCAGGGAGAGCACGCGCCGCTTGGCCTATTGCTGTGGTGTTGAACAATCCAACCTACCCTTCGACACATGTGCAGAAAAGGCTTTGCGGGGCTTGTTTCTGGCTGCTGGAGTTTTTTGGCAGTTCAGGTTGGATGTAGATCCAGACGGGTGAACTATGCAGAGTATTGTGTCCGCGACATATATACAACCGACAATGGCATATGTCGATGCCCCCTATCATCACCAGAGGACACCAATAGATGATTGTCGTGCCGTCGGCAATCGTTCCACAATCGCATATTCGTGCCGTTGCGGCCACCACTGCGCCGTTGCTTCACCACGGGCACGCAACATTTTCTTGCACAATCGGAAGGATTGATGTTTCGGCGCACATGACATGTACATCCCCCCGCACCCACGTTTTCAAAGACCAGCATCACACGGCAAGCACGTGTGCACAGGGGTACAGTATTGTAGACTAACCAAGAAGAGAAGGCGGTTACGGCGACCAGTGTCTTGGCTTTCTGTGGAGAAACGGTCGCACATGGCAAAAACATTCCAGATTTTCTAGTAGTGGACATATGCTCTGCCTCCAAGAGGTGTGGTATCCAAGGTTTCTGCTTCCAACAACAGTACCGTGGCGAAGTTTTCTGAATAGTACGATAGCGCAGTCGTGTGGACCGCCTGACCATCCTATGCCCTGTTATGCCCAGCTGAACGTTTCAAGTCGAACGAGCGACCCTCCCCACCGCTCCATGGTTCCCTTGCTGCCACCCTGCCACCGTCTCAGACCGGCTGGTTCCCCGTCAACTATGTGGCGATATCGAACCGCGCAAGACCGGCAGCAGCCCCTCCGTCGGTGCCGACAACGGCGACGGCAGGAGGAGCAGCGGCGGCGGCGGTGCCAGCGGCAGCGGCGCCAGCTACGGTCCAGGGATTGCCGGCCTCGAACGTTCCCGCTTCCACCTCCAAGGCGGCACGACCTGACAACTTTTGGCAGCAGCCGTTCTCCGCCGGCGGGAGCGGCGGTGGTGCAGGCGGTGGGGGTGGGAGAAGCAACTCGCGGAGTAGCCTACCTTCTGCACTTCCCCCTGGAGTAAGCGGCGGCGGCGGAGGCGGCGGGGGGGGGGCGAGCGGGGGGGTTGAGATGGTGAAAGCTCTGTTCGATTACGTTGCTCAGGTACGTAGGAATCAGTTCAATCGGGTCGTGCGTTCGGCTGTTGTCGTTTGTGGGAGTGTCGGTTCGTTGGGAAATGTGGATGACAAGACGTATGTAAATGTTCCCAGACAGATTAAACACACATGCAAGTTAGTAAAGCCCATTGGGGTCTCCGGCAAAACGGCGAGACTCTTATGAATCTTTGCGATCTTAGGAGTAGAGGCCATCTACAGACAGGTGTTGAAGGCTGCATTGCTGCGTTGAATCCCGACGTTGGTGGGGTACTCCTCCACCGATGGTGCGTGTGTGTTGCGTGCTGGAAGACATATTGTGGAGGCCTTGCTTGAACAACGTCTCTCGGATATGGAGATTCTTGTGGTACAAATGTGCGTGCGGTTGTTTCCTGTCGAAGGGATGGCCAAGACTCCGTCTGCCTTGGCGCACGAAATACACCCACCGCAAGTGTTGACTTCATCTACGCCCAGCCATACCAGCTACTTCTATAATAATAGTAGTTTTTTTTTGCGAGAAGAGTGGCCCGGATAGGGGTACGCTTTTTGTTTTGCAAAAAAAAACTGTTTAGAGGGATCGTGTGTGGATGTATGTGCGCACGAGAAAAAGAATAATTTTCATGCCCAGGGGGCGTGAAAATTTCGCAATGGCTGTCTGATGTCTGTCTGGTGTCTGTCTGCGCGCCCTAAATATCCCAGCAGACTCGAGCCCATTTCACCATCTCGGGACCAAATTGCAAACTAAAACTTGCGCACAACAAGTAACATCTTGTCCGAGCTGTCCCAACCGCAACCTTTGCAATCCGTGGTCGGTGTCTCGAGATAGCACACCGTTTGTGCAAATATATATGTCACATGGACGCATCCCCGGGAGGC
>CACKRE030003654.1:44810-67938 GCA_902602495.3 Ectocarpus sp. CCAP 1310/34
CCCCCCCCCCCCCCATGGTGTCTCATATGTAAAATGTCGGCAGCCTGGGAGTCGCTCCACCACCTACTTTTGTATGTTGCACAACAGAACCGCAGTAGCTGAAACAGCAGTGTCCAACCTTGGCTATCTCTGTTCTGCAGCTGTTCTGCGGTAGGGGTATAACCGTGCTCTTCTTCGAACGAGGTATGTACATGATGCAACGGTCATGAACACGGAGGAAGAAACAAGCAAGTAATGTATCACACACACACACACACACACACTCCGATCTCAAGCATATGAATGTTTCAGCACGACCCCTCATCCCCGCACCCTTCGTGGTGGTGGGATCTCTCGTTGGTTCGTGCAACCAGGCGAAGCGCACGGCTGTGCACCTGCGTTGGACGATGCTGAGGATGGCTGAGGGGGAGCTACCTCCAGCGGGCGCGGCGAGGCTTAGGGGGAACGATGCCGTGCCTCTGCAGCTAGCCTGTCGAACAGTGGCCAAGGCTGCCGCCAAGTTTGCCTTAGGCGCTGAGTCCAACGACGCGGAGTTGCAGGTGTGTTTTGTCCCCCCCCCACCGGGTTCCCTCCCCCCCGGTGTTTGCCATCAGGGTTGGGTTTTCGTCGCTTGGCAACGACGTTGTGAAACAAGCCCCCCATCGGTGTTTGCCATCGGGGTTGGGTTTTCGTCGCGTGGCAACGACGTTGTAAAACAAGCCAAGTCACTTCGTGAACTTGGCAACCAGGTTACCGTGTTTTTTTACCTCTGTTGTTTTGTTTGCGGTTACCATAATGGTGGTCGAGTACATCATGTTTTGCGGAGTGGAGAACCCTCACTCCGCGCAAGGGGGATGATCGCACCACGTTGTGTTTGATTGGTCAAGCACCCTCGAGGCAGTACACAGTGCTTCTACTGTCTCTGAAAGTGAAAGCACCAGAAAAAAAATGAAGTCATACGCAGCTGTCATCCGTANCAGGTTACCGTGTTTTTTTACCTCTGTTGTTTTGTTTGCGGTTACCATAATGGTGGTCGAGTACATCATGTTTTGCGGAGTGGAGAACCCTCACTCCGCGCAAGGGGGATGATCGCACCACGTTGTGTTTGATTGGTCAAGCACCCTCGAGGCAGTACACAGTGCTTCTACTGTCTCTGAAAGTGAAAGCACCAGAAAAAAAATGAAGTCATACGCAGCTGTCATCCGTAGCAAGGAAGTAAGCACAAGATGCCGAACACCCTTAGCAGGATGCAGCGCACCCTTCATGCGACTCGCCGAACACCTCACGGCGCTTCGCGCTTGGTGATGTGAGAGCCTGATCCGGTGAGAACCCAGCGTGCTCCGTCCCGGCTTTGTAGGGATGCGAGGTCAATGGTCTAACGACTACGGCATGCACGACTTTGAGTACACCCCCCCCACCGGGTTCACCCCCCCTCCCCCCGGTGTTTGCCATCGGTGTTGGGTTTTCGTCGCTTGGCAGCGATATTGTAAAACAAGCCGATCACTTCGTGAGCTCGGCAACCAGGCTACCGCTTGTTTTTGCCTGTTTTGTTTTTTTCCGACAACCTTGAGGGTGGTCGAGTAGATTATGTTGTGCGGGGTCGAGAACCCTCACTCCGCGCGAGGTGGATGATCGCACCACGTTGTGTTCAATTGGTCAAGCACCAGAAAATAGATTTCAGTCATAAGTCATTGGCAGCAGCAATGCGTGTACAGGGAAGTAAGCACAAGATGCCAAAGACCCTGAGCAGTCTCAGCGCACTCTCCATGCGACTCGCCGAATACCTCACGGCACTTGGCGCTTGTGGATGTGATAACCTGGTCCGGTGACAAAACCGGCGTGCTCCGTCCCGGCTTCGTAGCGATGCGAGGCCAATGGTCTAACGACTACGGCATGCACGGCTATGAGTACACCCTCCCTGTCGCTGTTGTTTTCTCTCTCAAACGACGAAGGGAAGCGTGAATATGAGAATGGACGTTTACGCGTTAGGCAATGCGTGGTGGATGATGGTGTTCGGTTTTCAGGACGATCCCCCCCCCCCGCTGTCCCGGTTTTGTCGTCTCTGTTTAAGGATGAAGGGAAGCGTCAGTGTGAGACATGAAGGAATGCGCTAGGCACTACGTCGTGGAATGATTGTGCTCCCAAGTTTCTCACGGGCGCTCAAGTGTGCATGTCTGCCCTGCCTCAAAGTTGTTGCTGGACAACGGTGTTTTTCCTTCGACTCGGGGAGCGTTTTTGAATATGATTTCTGTTTCGAAGTAATTTTTTCGTGTCCCTCACAGCAGTATACCTCTCTCTGCTTCCTGTGTGATTCTCGACCCTTCTTACGCCTTCCCGTGGCGATCAAGGAATCTCCAGCAGGTTATGGTGTCCAATCTTTGATGTTTTCGTTCTTTTTTCTCCCCCATCCACCCACGGTTCTTTCTCGCTTCTTTAGGCGATCAAGCAGACGGTGGACGCCGTACAGTCCCGAGTGAAGGCCTTGACAACGGTGGGGAGCGGCGGCGGTGCGGGGCTGCTGGAGTGCCCGTCTAGCCTGGAGCTAAACCCCGACAAAACGCCGTGGTCGGCGGTGTTTCCCCTTTTCGGCAGGCTAAGGAGGGACGCCTCTGTGGAGCACATGGCCGGGGTGAGCGAGTTTTTTGTGCTACAGGCGGCTGCTGTTCTGGGTTGTACGGCCGTGGCTCCGATACAAGAGGGTGATGTGAAAAGGGCCCTTGACCCTCTTATTCCGAAATAAGAGGGTACCCAACTACTCCTTCAGAGGGTACCCAACTACTCCTTCAGAGGGTACCCAACTACTCCTACAGCGCGTCAAGTCCGTGACAACCGAGTTGGACCCTCTTGTATCGCAGCCCCCAATTATGCGGTGCCCTCTTTTATCAGATCCACGACTGTAGGGAGTGACGGAGAGCGTCGAATGATACGGCAGTCGTGTTGGAAAGCGTGACATTGTCCTGACCTCGGCTGTGTGGCGCGCTTTTTTTTAGGGCGGGTAGGGTAGGGTTGAGATTTGGCGTTGAATGAATTGTGTTGGGCGCGTCGGGGTGAGGTTCGCACGGGTATGGTATGGTATGGTATGGTATGGTATGGTGTCATCTGGTAGTGCTGTATTGGGTGAAGGCGTGTACACGTGACAGCTGACGACGTTTGTTATTCGAAGGGGCGATGCGGAATACCAACCGTCACCATAGGTCAGCCATAGATAGATGTGCCCGAGAAAATAGATACTGGAGTCCAACCCGTTCTCCGCAGCCTATAGCGTGTTTCGATACAGGCACAGGAGACCCCCCTGTGTCCCCCCCACCCCCCCCTAGCCTGTCCCTGGATTGCCTACACGGCACGGTTATCGCTTGTGTTTGATTTTTTTGGTTTGAAGCCTGACCGCGCCAACACCACGTTCGCTTGACGCAGGAGCACAAGCCGCCCCCGATTCTCCGTCCGGTGGAGTTAACCGTCGTGCCCGACTCGGTGTCGACGTTCGAGGACGTGGCCAACACGCTCACACGCTGCTCCGAGGTTTGCACCCTGCTGTCCAACCAGCGGAACGTGATGAAGAACACCTTCTTCCTCAGAGCCTCGCTCATCACACACCTCGTCACGAGGGTGAGTCGTTCCGGAGTGCTACCATACGGGATGCCGTAAGGCTGTTGCGGCGAAGGGACACCTGTCTGTGTGGTTTTGTTTGGTGTGACAGGAGGAGGTTGAGGACCTGCGGTCGGTTGCAAGGGGATGTGGCGGCCTATCATGGGTAGAAGATTTGTTTTTTCTTAAGGACGTCGTTTCTCAAGCACCTCTCATGAGAAGGTTATCGAGACAGAGACCGAACCGTCCCGCGCACATACCCGTCCCGTACCCATACACGCACAGGTGATACCCATTCCGCTGCCGAACGCGTCTCCAAAAGCTTCCAAGGAGTGCTTCTGGCAGGCTTCGGGGAGGACGATGCGATACGAGACTCAGTCACACATTCTCCGACTCCTGGTGAGGACTGCCTTCCATTCGGGTACACTACGTATGTGCTGTTGGAGTCTTCACATGTTTGAAATGGTCACATGTTTGAAATGGTGCTAAATAGTCGCAGCTATAGCAGTTGGAGTATGTGCTTCGGCTTTCAACGGGCAGGGAAGGATTTTCTTTTTTTTTACCGGCCTGCTTGTGGGTGCGTGTGTGTGTGTGTGTGTGTGTGTGTGTGTGTGTGTGTGTTTTTTCCGTGCCCTTGGTTGGTTTTGTGTCTGGACGTGAGATTTGAGGACAAGGCAACTCATCAAGGCGGTGGTGTCTCGCCGTATCCCTCAACTAACATCGTCGTCCCCGCCGCGAAAGCTCTTCAGACGTGCGGGTGACAAATCAAGAGCGTCCTAACCCCCTCCCCTTGAGGCTTACCCGTGCCGTTGCCCTCTGCGTCTCTGAAGCCCCGTGTTTGTGTTGTGTCCATCTCATCTATTTATCTGACGCCAATCTACACGCCTTTCGGAGTACATTTGAACTACGAGCCGGGGTCACACAGGGACTTACTTAATCTAAGGTGCATCCTCCTGGCGGAGGGAGACGACCTCGAGCTGAAACGGTCAAGATTGTTTTCATCCGGAGCGACACCTTCTCCCGGGGAGACCCCTCCCTCAAAGAAGGCGCTGAGCCAGTGGCGTTCGATCTCTTCGTTTGACCTGGGCCAGTCTCTCGTGAAGAACGGCTTTCTTTTTTTCCGTGCTCTCGGGCGTGTGTTTTCGCCTCTTTTCGTCTTCCAGGACCTCGTCAGCAGGCACTTCGCGGCGGCGTCGCTGTCCCTCAAGGTCACGCGAAGCTTCGACGCGGTGCGGATGCTGACCATGTCGTGCCTCGCGGCCCTGACGGATGTCGTGATGCGGGTGATCGCGTGCGACACTCCCTCCCCGTGCTCGTTGCACTACAGCGGCAGGGCAAAGGGTTAGTATAAGGAGATCGGGCTCCTTGACTGAATCTGCTGACTAACGTAGCAATATCGGGGCGTGATCGTGTTGAGATTGTCGGTTTGGTTGCCGGCACTGCCCTTGTACTGTGAGGTTTACAACGGCGGGGAAAAGGAGGACCTGCGAGCTTCATCGTTAGGAAAGGGGGGGTAATGTTGTTTTTTAGTGTGCTGCCCAGACAAAGTGGTCGCTCACCAAGGTGCTTTTTACGGTTGCCTCTACTGCGGTGTTGCTCACTTACGTGCAGTTGCGCATTCTGTTTTTGCTGCTGATACTGGCCGTTTGTTTGTGCAACTGAATGAACACTTGTGGCCACTACCATTTAGTTCCCCGGTACTGCCCTGTCGTTATCCGTGCTGACTTGTTGTTCCCTGTGTGCTCAGTCTACCTCAGCGTCTCACTGTTCCACGCCCTACCCCCGGCATCCTTGCTGCTCGCCCACCTCCCTCCGCGGCCTTCCCTCTCTCCTCCCGCCCCCACTCGCTGACCCGATTTTCGGATCGAATCACCAATCACCACAGGTCCCGTGTTTCCCTTCGGTTTTGAGATGGGCTTCTTCGCCGTGGAGAGTGAGGGGGCAAAGCTCAGCGATCCTGGTGAGGTTGCACCCCGTGCTATCTCATTTTGTAGACTATTGCTTCTACGCTGTATCACGATCTTGTTCGTTTTTGTTTTCGGTGGTTTTCAAAGGTTTATCTGCCCGTAGCTTGTCTGCGCGCAGCTTGTCTGCGCGCAGCTTGTCTGCCCACAGGTCTTAGAGTTCGTTCAGGTGTACTCATATGAATCAGCATTTGTTCCGACGGTATGTTCGGAAGGAAGCTCGTTCTTGATGGCAGGCTAAACAGTTGCGTCGAACGCTGTCATCCGTGGATCGGGGTGTTGCTCGAACCCTTTTGTACGGAAAATACGGTTTTTGTGTGCAGCTTTCCAGGCCGTGCGGTGCCAGGTGCTGGACTACTTCGTCCGTCAGAGAGAGGGCCTGAAAGAAGACCACGTTCTGTTTTCTTTCGAGCGGAGTATGACGTTCTCCAAGGCAGAGTTTGCCCTCATTGACCAGGTATTGTCGTCCTCACATCACACTTGTGTCGTAGAATATGCGCATGTTCCCATCAATCGGACCCTCTTCTATCCCTGATCATGTATAGAAGTGCAGATTAGAGGCGTTGTTGTCATCACGCTCGTGTAAGACTATACCCATGTTGCAACAATATGATCCTCTTTTATCACCGACCGTTTCTTGAAGAGCAGCTATTGTTCGGCTTGCCTTTTTTCTCTCTCTCTACGCAAGGTGTGCGTGTTAGGAGTCGTAGCAGAGCGCAGCAGCAGAGGCCGACGCGGAGCTTGAAATGGAATTAAATATTGTGGGACGGGACGCAACGGGGAACGGAATGAGTATGTTGTTCCGCTCACTCGAGTCATTCCACCTCTTGTCGTGTCAGATCTGCCTGCACATGGGATTTTCCCGGCATGAACCGTGGCTATACCTCTCCGGGGACAACCCCGAGCTGCTCGATGTGTACCCGGAGATTGGGTACCTTCGGGATATCGTCTACCTCCTCAAGGCCTTCATGGCGCCCACATCGGACGCGTTGCCGGAGGTATGTACCGCACCTGCTTTCCCCAAAAGACGCTACATCCACTTACCCAACTACCCTAGCATACGTCTGCTAGCCCTAGCGCCAACGCTCAACCTACTGACTGCTTGTCCGGCGCTCGCGTGTTTGGTACCTGCTTTCCCCCAAGACTACACCCAACCCCTTACAGCGACTCGCATCGGAGACGGCAGACGGACAAGATTAGTTCAGAACTAGACTGTTTTCGTGTAGATGTGCAGGCGTTTATCGCGACTAGATTGGTTGATCGGGGTCTTTGTTGTAGGCCTCACCGATTTCTGTGGGTTTTTGTGCAATGGCCGTCGAGAAGAACGTTCCCAGGTTCCCTTCTCCATCCGTTCCCTCTTCCCTGCCCTCGCTCGTTTCTCAGATTAAAGCTTGGACTCCAGCGGACGCGCGGCTGCACTGGAGCTGGACGAGTGTCGACGAGGGCTACATCGTCAAAGTAAGCAGGCTCTCTTTGTTTCACGTCCATGTACATATTTCATGTACACCGTACCTCTGACACAGCCAGTTTCGAGGGAGGTGGCAGTGGCAATATCCGACATGTTTACTATACCCGGTGTTTCTTGTCAACACGCGTACCGCTTGTCCTTCAAGAACCCGTGCGACCGAGCGCGTCCTCTGTCATTCGTTCGTGTATTATAGTGTGTTGCTGCCGCTCTTGACGCCCTTCCTCTGGTTTTGATCGATTCCAAGTGTTACTGTCTGGTTGATAAAGTAGAGGTCAGACACGTTTCGTAGGGCAACAGAATGACGACAACTCAACAGCATGGAACACTCCGTGTATTCTGCAAAGTTGTGCATGCGTGCGATATGTGCGCACCTTCGATTCCACTGGTCTTTTTGGCGTGTGAACCCAACTCTGTTGTTGTTCGTTTGCCGGCGGGTGTGTGTGCGTGTCGTGTTCAGGGGTTCGGTGGGCACACTTTGGACTGCCAGGCGTTCATCGACGACGACGGGAAGGCCTCGAGAGGCGCTCTTGCAGCATTCAGAAAGTGAGATACTGTAAATGCGACAATTGGCTTTGCAGTACGTACACTTATTGTGCCATCTACCTCTGTACTGTAGAAGGGAGATTGTCCTGCCTAGGTCGCCTGTAGTAGGGTAGTCACACTGCTGTATGTCAGTCCTTGATGCCCCGAGAAGCTGATTTTGTCTCCTTGTCAACGTCAAGTGGTGCTGTTGCAGATAGTACCACACTAGGTACGATGTGGTATGAACGTGTTGGTGCGCGTATTTCGTCCGTTTCGTAAACAAGCGATGCCGTCTCCAAGCTTTCGGTTTGTGTTGTTGGTCAACCGCGCCCTCCCGGCTGCTGCTGTTTTTTTTTTTTTTCTACCCTCCCGTGCAAATCGGTGTGCCGGCGTCGCGGTCGTTGGTTGGTGCGGTTGGCTTGGTGCGGTTGGCTTGGTGCGGTTGGCTTGGTGCGGTTGGCTTGGTGCGGTTGGCAGGTTCTTGAAGGGGATGAACATGTCCAAGACGCGCTCTCCTCCCTCGGGGGCCAACCCTTCCAACCTTGTGGAAAAGAGGATCGACAACGAAGACGACGTATTGCACATACAGGTATGTATGTGCTGTATTTGTATCCCACACGACCGTAGGTAGTGAAGACGACGTATTGCACGTACAGGTATGTACTGTATTTGTATCCCACACGACTGTAGGTAGCGGAGACGGCGTATTGCACATACAGGTATGTATGTACTGTATTTGTATCCCACACGACCGTAGGTAGTGAAGACGGCGTATTGCACATACAGGTATGTATGTGCTGTATTTTATCCCACACGACCGTAGGTAGTGAAGACGGCGTATTGCACATACAGGTATGTATGTGCTGTATTTTATCCCACACGACCGTAGGTAGTGAAGACGACGTATTGCACGTACAGGTTTGTGCTGTATTTATTTGTATTCTGCACCAACGACCGCAATAGATGCAGAGTTCATCCGCTTGATCTCGGGGGGGTGGGGTGCATTTATTTCCTGCGGTGGTATTCACGCGCCTTGTGGTGAGGCCCTGATTCGTGTTGGGTCTTCTGCTACCGACGGTGCAGCTATCTCATCTCTATCAGCCGCTGGACATAGCAGAGAGAAATCTGTGCCTATTGTAGTTGGGTTGCGATGAATTCCCTACGGCGTGCATCGCCTAGCTTATGCACACCCTGCATTTACTTACTTTCTTGCAGGGCTCCGGGGAAACATTTACGTTTCAAGTCTTCGCGGGTCAAGGCAATTAAACGTCACCTAATGCATTCCATGTCAGATACTCCTACAGCGGATATTGTGGGCAATGTCTTTTTCGATGAAGGAGTGTCGTGTTGTTTGCAAATTCTAGACTCGGATGGCATTTTTCGTTTTTTTTTCTGTCTATGACTCTTGTTCCTTCCCTTCCTTTCTGCTCTTTTTCCCGCCGTGATCAAGAGTCTGCCAGACTTCGGAGACCGACTCCGGTCGCGAGACTGCGAGCTGTTGCTGCAATACCTCACCGTACCGTACTTGCGGATCCCCCTCGTCATCAAGTTCTTCGCGGACCCCGTTCGCATGCAGGTATGGTACTGTATGCATGGACTGCTGCCCCCCCATCCCCCCTGAAGATGTAGGAATACAGCTAAACATCGTGTATTTTTCCTACAGGCAGTACATCCCGCACCCGGACGTCGCCTATTTCGATCCAGCCAGGCAGAAACTGTCGTGCCCCAAATCAAAACAACAACCCGCAAGATCGTGTGCCAAACAGGACGAGCCATCTTTAGGAGCCCTTGGGAGTTGAGCACTTGAGGCTCAAAAGGGTCGAAACTAACTTGTAAGCACTTGACCGTGAGAACATGTTCTCCGTTGAGAGTCCAATGCTACGATACCAGTACAGTGTCGCTGTTGGGTTACTTACCCCCGAGAACACGTACGAAACGAGTCTCAGGAAAATCAATGACTGCCGGCGGCCTTCTGCACGCCCATGTTGAACGTTGCGCGTTCGCGTTGTTGCTGCGAACGCTGACGAAGCATTCCGAGGGCGTTGTAGGGGCTCCAGCTCGTCGTGTTGTCTTGTTCGCGACTGGACCTATCAAGTACAAATCTCGACCAGATGGTTAGGTTGACAGCGTAATTGTGCCGTTTGTTCGTTCGTCGTTTCACTCGTCACTACTCTACCCGTTGACTGATGTGACGACTGCATCCCGTTCTGTTTTTTTGTCGCGACGTCACGGATGAAATTCGTGGGGACACCTTTGACTGCGGCGACCTCTGTGGGTCAGGCTTTGTGGAGCGAGGATCTGCAGGAAGTATTGGACGCCTCTCTCTTCGAGCCCGCACAGTGGCAGGTGACTTGACAAAAACGGTTTTTGTTCCAAGGGTTGGTTTAGGTTGGTGTTTCGCTATCTACCCTGTTAAGGAGGCAACATTCGTGGGCGCGTGCGATTTGCGGTAGGCGCTGGGTTGTTACCACTTCGTTGGCGCTGTGCACCGCAGCAAGTCCTAACACCCACTCAGTGCTAGCGCCCCTCTCGCTCGGAAGGTTGGAATTGACTACAGTTCATGCGAAATGCGTCGTGAAGATATGCTGCTACATTGTTTGTTCTTGCATCATGTTTTGATTCGGTGCGGTGTGACGGATTACCGTACCGAACCGTATGATGCCAGGCCGCCGAGACGAAGGCCATGCCGACCCATGTTCCGGCGGAGACCAGAGATCACCTCACTACGCCGTGCGGCCTGCTTTTCAACGAGCTGCTGAAGAGCCCCAGGGTATGCAAGCACACTCCGCAATTTTGACGCGGTAACGCACTTCAGGTTGTTGTTGATGTTGTTGTTGCTGTTGTTGCTGTTGCTGTGGCTGTTGTTGCTATTAACGCCTGTCTGCCACGTTGCTGTTGATGCTTGTTGGTGTTGGTGTTGTTGATAGCATCTAGCTTATGTTCCGCCTTGCTGTCGATCTCGGCCAGTACGCTAGTCGTGCCCCCTCAAGCTAGCCATACAATGGGGTTCCGTGAAAACCATGCTGGCGATGTCCATGCTGGCGATGTCCAAGCCTACGCAGCTGTGAATTTGATACATTACTTTGTACTGGCACTATACACCGTAGCACGCTGCTGTTCGTTTGTCTGTCTTTTCGTTCGTGTGATTCCTTCAGATTTTGCTTTCGAGCTTGGACCGCATGCTGGAGACGGCACTCGAGCTGGACACTGGTCGATACACATCCACGCAGAGCCCCCTGATTCTCTACATCTTCCGGCTGGTGGCGAGAGTGGAAGGGTTCCTCCTGTTCTTGAGGGACGAAGGCCGCTGCCGGAGGACCAGAGGATTGAGAAAAGAGGACAGGTGGGCGTGCTTTTTTTGTAATCTCTCGGGGGCCGAAATAGAGGTGTTTCGCATTATTCGTGCTCCTTTCTATGGCACATATTGTGGTCAAGCCCGGTGGGAGCACTGCTGTACAGTTTCTGTTGTAACGGCCGCTGGTGGCCTCGTCCTCTCTCACTTTGTCGGGCCTAGTTAGTCAGAAGACAAGTGTTCCAGGTTGAACAAGGATGCTAAACTCACGCGACAGATGTGGGACATCTGAAAAGATGTACCAGGGTGTCGTTCACGAGTGGAATGATTCAAGGAGCTCGTTTTTTTCCATCTACTGTTTCCAAGAAGGGGGCCAGGGGGCAGGGGGACAAGGAGAGCCAGAGGCCAAAGTTTTTGAAGACCCTGTTTCGCGCTCGCGTCATTGGCGTTGACGTTTCGCAGGGACCCCCGCGTGCTGGACGAGTTGGCTAGGGCGCAGGGGCGATGGCGCCGCAAACTGAACAGCGAGGCGTTCCCAGTGCTGGAGAGGTGGCTCAAACGAGCAGCAAGGTAAGACTGCTGCTATGCATGCTTCGATATTCATGGCATTGGCACCACCCGCACGACATGTTTTCGCGGTGTGTTCGCCGGGGCTGGACCTTTGAAAACCTCCGGGTCGCTAAGAGAGTTTCTGTCACTTACAGTACCCGCCTTGTTCTAGAGCAGGGTTTTCGCGCCATTCCTCTCCATCCTTGTTCTGGATGTTTCCGCTTTTTCGTGGGATGATTCCCGTTAGGGACGGAGACACCAAGGTCGCCTGCATCCTTCACGCGCATCTGTTGCTGCTCTTCAAGAACCTCGGCGTCGGTGACGTCAACAAGACGGTGGCATCCGTTGTTCTGTCCGCACAGGTTTGTTTTTGAGAGACAATCTGTTCCGTACTTGGGACTAACTACAAGCTAGGTTTCGAGCCGTTATTTGATCGTGCGGCTTCCATGTGCTCTCCGTATCCGAAGGTTTCGATTGATTGGCACGGCGGTTTTACGTTCGGTCTCGTGGAAGACTAGTGATTCCGACGGTGTGTTCTTCCTCTCTGCACAGCAGCATTTCGTCGGGATGCTTGGAATGCTCTATTTTTTGTCGAACGTCTTCATAATCTTCGCCCGACGCCCTTCCTTCCGACATCTGTAGGAGCCCGCAGCTGCAGCCACAGTCGCCCGCTGCTGTAACTCTACATCGTGAGGTCAGCAAATACATTCTCGTACGAGATGTTTTCTTTTCGCGAACGCCTTTGTTTATTTTTCGTACCATTAAAGGTTTGGCTGATGGTGCACCACCGGTTCGATCTGGAGGCCGTCGATGGAGCAGACGGGATTCGCAGGGCGTCTGGAGGAGGAGGTACCGGCGGCGGGATCGACAGGATGAGCCGGGCGCTTCAGATTCCTCCGACCGAGGTGTTCGAGATCATCACGCAGCACCGGTGCGGCTTTGCTGGATTGTGCTGCGGTTGCTTGTGGGAAAATATCGCCTTGCAACTTGGGCAGGTTTTAGGGGCTCTGGTGCAACGTTTGTTGAAGTTTCGGAGGCGGTTGAAAGTGGCTTTGAAGACTGATGTCAGAGTGCTGCTACATCGACGAACGGACGATTTGGTTCCGAAGCTGGCCGAAGCGGGAGTGCCCGCGTTGCCTGTCGATAATAGTGTCGTACCAGCAACTGCCTAGGCATTTGACGGTGAACGACAGCCAAAGCTCTCCTCTACCCTTCATTTATTCGCCCCGCCCCTTCCACGTACCCCCTTCTTCGATGGACGCTAAAAGAGTCCACGTCCGACTGACAGCTCTCCTTTTTTATCTTCCCTTAAATTTTGTTTTTGATGAATTCCGTGCCGCACAGGGTGAAGATTCTGCAGTGGATGGAGGCCAACCCTCTCCTCGCGGACAAGGTTCTGGAGGGAGTGGTTCGAGTCATCACCCTAACCGGCGACCGCACCGGGCTCTCTCGCAAGACTGACGTGCTCTTCAAGGACCGACACTGGGAGAGCATCCAAAGGATCAACTGCAGGGGAAGGCGAGTGGGATTGGATTGCCCGCTTGTGCTGCGGTTGTAGTTGAGCGTCTGTAGCGACAAAGTTGGCCCGTCGTGGGTTCATTGTGGAGAGGGAGGAGAGGCGCAGAGGGGGCGAGGCGTTGGGTCCGGTGCAGCGTAGGGCAATGAGCTGTTCGCAGCCGACACCCGGGCGAATCGTTGAAACAGAAGGTGCCGGATGCAGAAGAAGGCGGTATGTTGCCACACTTTGGGCGTGTACTCGTACAATGCCCAGTTTCACGTTACATGTCAGAGTCGAATCGACGTTTGACGCTGCTTTTTTTTTTTTGTCGAATCAATCGACTTGTTTTTGTGTTCCACTCACCAATTCGCAGCATAAGCTATTCAAGGTGAACCATTGTCTTCCTTGGAATGTTTGCGGTATTAAATCACCCGACCAGATTCGTGCCCGACACGGAAGTTGTGCGGCATCAGCTGGCGCAGCAAGAACTGGAAGGATCGGCGGCACTATCGTACGAAGAGTATCTCAGGAGGCTGACTCAGGCGGTAGACACAGAGGTCGGTGGCTTGATTGAGCTTCGTAGCTCGGTGAAAGTCTTTGGACAAATGGTGTAGTCGACTATCGTGAGGTGTGCGCAGTGCGAATATGTGACGCACACAGTCGACAATGACCCAGTGAGGTACAACTGCGTAGTGCATCGGTCGACGAATTTACTCGATTTCCGGAATTTTCTGGTGGTCGATTTTCACGATAAGCCACACCTGCACCGCTACGAGGTGCCGCGGTCTCGCTGTCGGACTAAAAACATGTCGGAGGTGCTGCAAATTATTTTAACGATGGCCAATAAAGGGCGAATGAAAATCGCTTCCGTTTCAACCAAACGTCTGTATTCTTGGTGTACGTGTGACTCACATGGGCTGGTCGGAACGATGAAACCAACCACCTTGGAAGGTGATGTAACCCATTCTTCTGTATTCTGCTAAGGAGACCGCGTAGGAAGGAGAGTAGACACACGTTGGAGACGCGTGTACAGCAGTGTATCAACCGTATAACTATTCCGATTCTCGGTATTTCGAAAAGGCTGCCTTGCGACCGACGCCTCTGTTCAGGTGAACACCCAGCTGGGAGAGTTTACCTTGCGCCGACACACGATGGAGACCCTTCCCCGGTCTATCGAGGAACACCCCGACTTCCAGTCCATCTTCGGCCTTGCGGAAGACTCTGCCAGGTGATCCACACCAACAATATCGTCTCTATTGATGTTGATGTAGTTGGTGTTGTTGGTGTTGTTGTTGATGTTGATGTAGTTGGTGTTGGTGTTGGTGTTGTTGATGTTGGTGTTGTTGGTGTTGTTGTTGTTGTTGTTGTTGTTGTTGTTGTTGTTGATGATGTTGGTGTTGTTGATGTTGTTGTTGTTGTTGCTGCTGTTGTTGTTGTTGTTGTTGATGTTGGTGTTGTTGATGTTGTTGTTGTTGTTGTTGTTGTTGTTGTTGTTGATGTTGTTGTTGTTGTTGCTGCTGTTGTTGATGTTGTTGGTGTTGTTGTTGTTGTTGATGTTGTTGTTGTTGTTGTTGTTGTTGCTGCTGCTGTTGTTGATGTTGTTGTTGTTGTTGTTGTTGGTGTTGGTGTTGGTGTTGGTGTTGGTGTTGCTGCGGCGGTTGCTGCTGCTAGTACATCCCAGGGTCACTGGCGGCTTCAGCACATTAGAGCGTTGCAGACCGCCCTTCCATTTCACATATGGAAGTGCTACTTTTTTTACCTACACGACCGCAGTCATTTGCACGCATTCCCTGAACGTATGACTAGGCCGCTTGGTTTTGTTCGTCGAGGGAAGGGGGATACACACAGTTACAGCATGAGCGTACAGTTGGGGCCCGCGAATAAGAAACGTCAATTTCGGGTCGAGGCTCAGAGTCTCTTTTTCTTCTTATTGAGTTTCTTATATTTCTGGCTGTTGGTCGAATGCTCATGGGTTTTCTTATAATGACCATTTCTTTTTTTTCGGCCCTATCGCCTGGCTTATACGTCACTCAGTTACTGTAGTTGCCGTTTTCTATGTTCTCCATTATTTCGACAACCGTATCATCCGTCCACGAACGTCTCCCAACCGACGAGTGCGAAACACAGAAACAAAGGTCTCGTCTAGCTGGTGCTGCCAAGGTGCCGAGGTGTGCCGCCCCACCCTGTCCAACAACCGAAACAATGCATTGTTCGGAAGAAACGCACAAAAGACACTCAAGCTATTTGCCGTGAGCTCCGGTCTCCTAGGTTCTTATATATCATGCCTCTGTGGGTGGGTGTTTTCTTGTTCGGATGTTTCTTATCTTTGCGTCCGTTTTGAGCTGTGCTTCTTCGTCACTTTTTCTTAATTTTCCTCAAAAGTTGAGGGTCTTTTTCTTAATGGCGGGCCGCAACTGTATTGCTCGACAACGATCGTTCACGAGTCTGTAGGGAGGCTGCTGGAACTCACCCAGACGAAAGGTTAAGGTTTACGTAGAAGCGACATCGCGACGTAGTTGTCTGAAACCCTTAGGCTCCCACGAACTCGTACCCCCTAGTACGCAAGAGTGTCTCATACGCCGCCAGCCTCTCTCAGCTAATGGAAGCGGACCTCAACGATCATACAAGGGTCATATATATAGCTCCGGAGAACCACGACTTCGATGGCGCCATGGATGTAGACCCTACCTGGGGCTGGTCGCGTGTTGGAAGAGTTCTTCGTTCCATCTGTCCATCCGTGTCCTGTCAGATCGCACCGTTACACTGCGATCACCACCGTGACACAAACTGAACACCAACAATCATTTTCGCATCGTTCATTCGGTAGCACACGGCAGCACACGCCTGTGGGTTCGATGACGGGTTAGCTCACCGCTCATCCTTACCTCGGGCATTTCGTCGTCAGTACGACGCTCTCATGCTTGCCTGCAGAGCACATCGCTACAGCATCCCAACGTCATGACACACCATTACGTAGCAACCGAGCTATAGCAATCGGTCCAGGAGTGGTAGTGTGCTTTCATGCGAAACACACGGTAGCATTAACATTCATCGTTAACAAACATGTGCCCCAAGACAGTAACGAACCCAATTTCGGCGTCTTCGTGACAGCACGGTGGGGTGCGCGGAGGTGCTCAACACCACCCGTCGCACCTGGCTGAGGCTGGTAGGACGTCGGCACGACGTGCAGCTGTGGGACATGGACACTCGCGTCCCTCTGCTGGCGTACAAGCGGCCCTACACGGGGAGGGAGGCAGCGGGAGAGGCATGGGTCGCCGCTGTGCTGGAACCCGTGCGCTCGAGGTGCGTTTTTTTTTTTTGTGTATGCATCGCTGTGTTGGTCGCAGCTTCATCCCTTCCTTTCGTCGGATAGCTTCGGTTTGCAGGCTCTTCTCCCGTGGTGTTGTGTTGTTGTCGTTGGACACTTGGACACAAGAGAAACGCATTGGTGCGGTTGTTGTTGTATCTGTGTGGTTATGGTGTTGGGGAATAAATCCAGTTGCGAGTACAGTTTGTGCCACCTCTACGTAAGGATGCGGCGACCGCCGTCGCTATGACTGTCTCTTCTTCTTCTTGAAACTTCCTCGACTCGACATGGGACACATGCGTAATCACACACGCATACTACCAGGAATTCCGGATGTGGGTCGTGAGGTATCCGTCCTCCTTGAAGCATTCTCTCGGTATGGATAGTGCTGACGTAACGGTTGTGCGGGCGGTGCTGACTTGCGTTCCAATTGTCTGGTGCACATTCTTCGTTGCCACCGTACGCCAGGTACTTCCCAGACATCAGGCTGTTTTTGCCTCAGGGAGCCTACACGAACTCCCACACCTTCGCCCACCTGTCTGGGTATCACGTCGTTAAAGTCAAGGAGCCAGCTCATCATGGTGTGTCAGAATACTAGGGTTGGTAGGATTAGGACCGAAGAGTCAGTGCATCACGATGGCAGCTGAGGTGCACAGTTGCGTTGACCGGTACTCTTTCGGACTGTGATACTGTTGTTGCATCTGTGCTGGTGCCGACACAGCGTGTACGCAGTCTCTGGCTTCATTGGGTGTAGGTGCGAGGGTGTAATAGTCTCACCGGAAACCGCCGGGTATGTGTCTTCACTTGCTCTGCTGTGCATGGTGCATCAACAAAGGCTGCGGTGGTGTTGCGGTCTCCGTTTCGTACACGAAGAGGCTAGCAGAAACCGGCGCAGAACTCGGCACGGGCCGTGTCGCCAACAGTTGCGATTCCCGTGTTGAAATGAGCGTGTTTGGGCAACAACATGAACAATGCCCAACAGGTGCGGAGCCAGCGGAGGGAGAGGAGGAAGCGAAGACGGTGACGAGGGAAGTGAAGTACCTCAAGGAGGTGGTTGTCGCCAAAGACCCTCCGGTGGTGCACGTGTTCGACGTTGTGGAGCACGGCCGACGCTTCTACCGGACTCTCGCATTCTCGTCCGACGCGTCTCTCTCGCTCGTCTCCAGCCCACCGTCCGGGGTAAGAATTTGTAGAGCTGGCGGCGGGCTGACTGGCTGAGCGATTCGATTCGGAACGCGTGATCATATCGTTGAAAGTTTTGTGAGAGGAGCTCGTGGGCGTTGATGTGCCGCTGTTAGTGTTGCGTTCAGTTTTTATTTGTAACTTGTTCGTTCAGGGGAATGGTGCGCACTTTTGATGGCACCTGACCTCTTTTAGCTCACGGCACAGGGAACAAACCTCTTTTGAGCCTGAGATCGGTAGAATAAATAGAATCGGGAAGACGTTTGTGAGCCACCTCTGGCAAAGTAGGGAGGAATGATTGGCCATCGGTGATAGGTCCTGTGGAAACAATGCTCCGTCCTCTCGAGGACGCGTGGTCAATGGTCTGATTAATGGTCTAACCGGTAAGGCATGCAAAACATAAGAGTACGCCCCCCTCATGCCCCCCCCCATGGTCAGGCAAGCCGATGCGATGACCCCGGCGCTCACCTGTCAGCGGGAGATCCTCTGTCCAAGCCCTTCAGGGAGAACTCGTTGGTTATCACGAGGGCCGCAGAGGTATGACGTCCACGTTCACCTGCGATAATGTTGATTCGAATGGTAGCATACTTCGTCGTTCGGATCGATCCTGCAGCAGCTGCTGTTGTATGTAGTCGCGCCGGGGCTGCTCTGTTTATCTCGACCCCGAATCATGATTTTCCCGAGGCAACATGACGAGTGTCAGGACACATGTATTCATAGCTATTTTGCCTCAATTCTGGAATATTGATCAGTGCATCTATTCTTCTCTTAACGCCTCTGTGAACCTCTGTTCGCTTGGATCTGCCCTCGCAGGTGAAGGGCGCGGGGGATTCTGTCCGTATCCCGGCCCGCCTGCTGCTAGGCATTGTGCCAGAGGTGCTGCTTCGATCCTTCCACTTCTGGCAGTATCAGGTGCAGCGTGTCGCTTAAGACTAATTTGCGGTATCTTGTTCTGTGGTCTTGCAGTCTCGTGCTGAGTCAAATGCTATACTTTTGAGTTCCAAGTGCTTGATGGTGAGTATTGCGTGGGCGTCTTGCGTGGATGGTGAACAACCGGATGTTGCAGATGCAGCTGGGTCACTGTGATGGATATGCAGTATATTGGTGCGATTGAGGTCCGGTCTAACAAAAGTCGCTGTACCTCATTGATGCGGTAGGTGGGTGTATGCTAGACTATGGTTGGTTTCGAAGTTGCCTCCGTTCACATCTCTTCCCGATCCTTCTCTGATGATGTTGCAGTATCGCAAAATGATACTCTTCCGAGAGTTTCAGTGTCATCTATTGCTACAACAAAACTTGCCGCCGAGGTACTACTCCTGGTTTTGCTTTTCGTTTTTTTTTTTTTCGTGGTTGTTCCGTTTCCACAGGACGACAGCTTGGTCGGAGTACCGTCCAAGCTCAACCGTTACAAGCGGGCCGGGACCAAAGCCGTTGACCTCAACGACAGCAACAACAGCGACACGGAGGAAGATACTGATGGAGGGGACGACGGTGGCGGTTACAGCTCAGGCAAGAAGACCGCCGCCACAGCCATCGATAACAGCCTCGAGGACGGCGAGGGGGAGGGTGATGTAGGGGGCGGCGCGGGGCTGACTCTCATCAAGATTCGTCTCTTCAAGGAGGCCAAGAAGGACGAGGCGAGTGAAGTTTTCCCGTTACCTTGAGCATAGTGCTTGCTGCTGCCACGGTTGTTGCTCCCGTTGGTTTCTTCCTGCTTTCCCATCTCAGGGATTGCTGTTGCTGCTGTTTTGGCTACTGCTGTTGCTGTACGGCGTATCCTGCCTTTTCTGACAAAGTGCCGAACTGATAATGTGGAAACCTTTGTGAAACTGTTGCACAGTGCTGTAGACACGCGCTACAATGTTCTACCTCTGCTTTGCCCTATTGTCGTTAGTTGTTTTCTCTCCCCCTGTCCTTTTATGCCAATTCCTCATCACTTTCCATCCGTTCTTTTGTTCCTTTTCTGTCGCTGTCCTCCTCTTCTCCCTCTCTCTTTTCCGCTCTCCATCCCTCCCTTGCTCTGTCCGTTTCTCTCTCTTCTCTATGTGTTCTTGCCTGCCCCTCCCCTTGTCGTGTCCTCCTGTCCCGCCCACCGTCTCCTCATCGTTTTTGCCTGACCAACACAAACACCACGTTGCAGTCCGGGCATGGCCACAGCGAAGCCTTCGGCGTGATCACCCGAGTCGTTTTCCCGGACGTGAGTCTCCCCCATCTCGCCAAGGTCCACGCTCCGGACACAATCGAATCGTCTTCGTCGTCACCATCGCCTTCCTCAGACCCTTCGACGTCATCTTCCGCTGGTAGCGGCCAGCAGCAACAACCTCTAGTGCCGGTCGGAAGCGGCAGCGGTGGAACAAGTGCCATGGACGCTGAAAAGGCGGAGGT
Source organism: Ectocarpus sp. CCAP 1310/34 (assembly GCA_902602495.3). Lineage (NCBI taxonomy): Eukaryota > Phaeophyceae > Ectocarpales > Ectocarpaceae > Ectocarpus > Ectocarpus sp. CCAP 1310/34. Next base: position 64,542 of record CACKRE030003654.1, read on the forward strand.
AATTTCAAGTCTTCACTGTTTTTTGGCACCACGTTGGTACTTCCGTCAAAGGTGGAAGTACGTATCATTTGCCGGCCCGAATTGGTCGTCACGCTTAATTTTTTTTTTAGTAAACTGCTGTGTTTCTTGTGTTCGACTATCGTTTGGTACTAGTCTGCATGGTTTGACGGCAGTCGGGAGCTGGCTGTTGTTGTGCCGATGTTCGCCCCTCAATTTTCACCCGCACTACGAAGCAGAGCGTCAATCAACTTGTCTTTTACGTGGTGTCCTCGTGGCGCGATCGATCCCGGCAAGCGCTACTGAGACGGCACCCGGCACTACTAAGCCTGCACTACGGCGCCCCCCCCCCTCACCCACCCCCCGCTGAACTCAAACGATTACTACATTCAATGGAACATTTCCCGTTCTGCACACTTTTTGTTGGTGATGTGCTATGTTCGCGTTTGGAGGATTTTTCTGGGTCCATTTTGATTTCATTAATTTGGCTTCTCGAAACGGGCACGCTTTCCGAAGGCAAAGTTGTCCTGTGACCACGGAAGGCGTGCGCAGCGGACCAGTGCGTATATAATGAGGTACGTCCTGAGCAGAGGCTTGACGACTTTGTACCGTGAAGACAAGATCATAGACATCGACAACTCGTTATGTTTGCTGTACTAGGCTGCCGCCGAGGCGGAGCTCCTCGACACCCTCGTGGGGCTGGTGGCCTTGAAGGGCGGCACCGGCGGGGTGGCCCCGAACGGAGGGGGCGGCCTTGGGGCTGAGGCAGGTTCCCTTGGGAACGGCCGTTACGCCGTGAAGCTGTCGGAGGGCAAGGAGTCGAGCGGGAAGGTGGACCAGTCGACGCTCCTCAACTTACTCTTCGTTCCAGACGGCAGGTGAGAACAAGAAAGAGCAAGGAATTCGATGGAGGAGTGGCAACGGAAGCTTGTTCGTTGCTTCTCTACATTCTTGTCTCTGAGCCACCCCCGGCTTGTTTCCTTGTGCGGCGCGGCAGGACAATAGGAATCTTCGGCCAAGGCGTAATATTCTCTGCTAGATACCTGAATGTGACAATGAAAAGTTCTGCACGTGGAAGCTTCTTCCGATGGTGCTACATCCTATCCACGGTGCCCCCTCGTCAACGCATCCCCTGGTGTGTCGAACATGCCCCCTTCCTTGAGCTGCTATCAGCACAATCCTCTCAACAACTTCCTATCGCTTACACCTGGCGTCACGCAGCCCGATGAAGGTCTTGGCGAAGGCTCTCCTGCGGTTGGACGGCCTCAGCCACGTGTTGGCATGGACGCGAGACCCCGTGCTGGCCTGCAAGGACCCCGCTTCCTTGGACTTCGTGGAACTCCCTCGTTTGAGACTGCGCTTCGAGGCGAAGGCCGACGGCCCGGGAGGGAAGGTGGGTTGTTCGTGTTGCCAGACAACCTTAGGTTGCGTAAGATAGCATACCCCCTGTTACGGATTCCGTACCCCTATTGCTCCGCGGCGAAGAGGAAGATATGCTGGAATCGAATATGTTCGGAAAGCTCTGGACTAGACGGGCCCAACGCCGCCATTTTCGGCACCGTCCCCTTTTTAAGCTGCAGGGTATTCTTCGAAATCGGTCCAGGGGGTGTGGGATATCGTGCAACGGGCGTTTCTTGTCCTTAGCTGTTCTTCCTGTGGTTGTAAATTGGCTGCTTTGTCCTTTCCCACAGCTCGCTTGATTTTTGGAGGATCTCGCACCGTGGGTGGGAGGATTTGTAACGTTTATTTTCTTTCATGCCTTGCCTTTCGTGGGCGAATTCCTCTTCGCGTTTGTCGCCTCTGCTGGATCCCATTCCGGTGTCCCATGCTGCAAGTAAGTGATTGCAGTACTGGGAGGACCTCGGGTATGATGGCCACTTGCAAATATATGCGTATCCGTGGTCGATCTTGTTTTGTGTAGGTGCGGCTTCACAGCCTAGAACACGCCGGGATGTTCATCAGCGGGGCGGATGGGGCAGAGATGACCAAGCTTGTCGAGGTGAGAGATGGCTCATACGCACGAAAGCGAGTGCAGCTGACTATCTGGTTACAGTAGTCGTCAACCGGCGGACTTGTGGCAATATCTGCGTTTGTTGTTGCGCGAGAGGAGCAAGTCGTGGGAACATCGTTGACGATGACAACAGTGTTGTTGCTGACGATAACGGCAACTAATGTTAGTGAAGACACAATAGCGATGGGTGTTGGACCATGGGCTCCCTCGATGGACCAGGGCCGACGAGCCCTGGCGAAACAAGTGTGATTTATTGTCAATCATGCTCCACGTCTGCCATTGTGACTTGTCCTGATCGCAGTCTTGGCTGGGAATGTTTTCTTGCGGTGTTGTTGAACGTGGTGCTCAAACATATATGTAGAGCCGATACTATTTATGGTGATGTGGGTACCAACGCGCCCGACGATCTGCGCGTGCGTGTTGCAGGGGCTGCCGTCGTCGCTGCTACTGGAGAACTCTGAGAAGGATCGCTTCTTGCTGCTTCCCTCTGCCACCCTGCCCGGACGACCAGAATCCAAGGTGCTATTCAGTTCCAAGACCATGCAGCCCTCATACCGCCATTTCTTCGTCCCAATGGATCTTGCTTGTGACCGTGTAGGGTAGTTCTTAAAGCGTTTATGCTTTCGCATTTTTTTCGCTGTTTTTTGTTGCAGATTTCTGGAGCATATCTTTGTGTTTTTGCGCGTACGCGCGCACCGCACCGCACGGCAGCTTGTCCATATTCATGTGTTCGTTTGTGGCTTTGTCATTGTTGCCGTTGTCCATGCAGTCATGGGCGCGTGTCCCTTGTTCCTCGGCTTCCATCCTTCATGTGGGTTCAAATGACTCGTGGAAATGGCCCGTCGCCAATCGCGTTGATTCTCTGAGCACGAGAAGATTGCTTTGACGTTGCTTTGCATTGATTGCAGGGCACCCCTTTCTCCGGAGAAGTCGTCCTCAACCGTTGCGACTCGTGGTGGCTGCGCTGCGTCGGGGACGGGGCCCGACACCACCTCTACCCCGTGCACGTCAGCGGCTGTCTTCTCTCCACGCCTTCCCTGAGCGCGGCGCTCTACCTCCTCGTTTCGAGATTTGTGGCCGGGCAGTACGAGCAGGTGTGGAGACGTGAAAAGGAGTTGCATCTAGCCCATGTATCTGCCGCTTGTTTCTGTTGTCGGCCGATGGTTCGTTTTTTCTTATCGCGGCGCTTGTTGGTTGTGGATGTTTCTGTTGGTGGTCAGCTTGACGTGGATAGCCCTTCTTGGTCGGTACGTCGACACCTTGTCCCGATGGTAACGATCGACTACATGCAATACGTCTTTCGTGCGGCGTAAGTGGAATGACAACACGCACACGCGCTCGGCCCGGTACCCCCCCCCCCCCCCCCCCCCCCCCCCCCCCCCCCCCCCC
>CACKRE030003654.1:67952-93065 GCA_902602495.3 Ectocarpus sp. CCAP 1310/34
CCCCCCCCCCCCCCCTTGTTGGCGTTACCAAAAGGCCTTCTCCATGGTGGAGGGCTGCGTGACCGACCTGCCTCTAGGCAAAGAGGAGGCGGGAAGCCTTCGTTGGCTGGGACACCTTGAGCACGACCACCACCCAGACGCCGTGTCCTGCCGCCTCAAACTCAGCCTTGCCGCCGCGCCCTGCCCGGAGATGTCAGCCGTGCTCCCGTGGGACATCGCGGAGCAGGTTTGTGGACTGGCAGTAGACTGGAACGTTACGTCATGGCATATGCCGGGGAAGCTGATCATGCCTGATCCATCTCACATCTTTTCGGTCCACTGCTGCGGTCGTTTCTCTCCTCCGCTGCGGCCAGTCAACCTCAGGTATTTTCGATGCACTACATCGGTCGTTTTCTCTCATGCACTCAACCAAACTGAAACCAAACCAGGCGCACCTGTACGTGACAAGACGCGGACACGTGTCCGCACACTGCCGGCTATCGCCCGAGGAGGAGCTGCTGGTGCTGGACAAGGCCACCAAGGTCTGTGGCGAGGCGATGGAGGCCGCGGCTAAGGAGAACGCCGCGGGATCGGCGGCCCACTCGTCCATAGGAGCACAAGCGGGAAGGTATGTGTTTTCGAGAAAGGGGTTGCTAAGTATATCTGTGCATGTATTCTTTTGTGATTTCGTGGGTGTGAAACTCGTCTTGCATGAGTCCACGGCGTGTAACGCGAGTGAACGGTTTGTTCCGTTGACCGGCGGTTCGTCAGCCTGGAGTGCATGTGCGGTTTTTGGCGGTTACGGGAGAGAGTCCTGCGGGTCCAGCTCACGCTCAAATAGGTTCTAGATATGAAAAATGAAAATGTGGCCATACCCCAAGACATGGGATGGAGGCGTCCGTGCTGCAGCTAGTGTTGCTGTGGTTGTTGTTGTTCGAGGCAGTCGGCTCGTACTGATACAGCCCTAGTTTTCCATATGAGGTTCTGTTGTGGGCTGCGGTGGAAGGTACCCGAGGCGAATAACTTGTCCGCTCCAGCAGAGGCAGTAGGGCCTGTTTCCTTTGTTGAGGGTCCTCCTCCTCCTCGTCCGATTTTGCCAATGATTAACATTCTTGGTACTGCTCTACTGCTGCTGCTGCTGCTGCTGCTGCTGCTGCTGCTGCTGCTGCTGCTGCCGTTGATTTACACGATGCAACAACAGGTTGCTGGACTCGTTGCTGGGCAAGGCTGGGCCGAAGTTCAAGCCGATCAAGCCTCGCGTGGAGATGAGCCTGGAGGCCAGTAATCGGAGAGAGCTTCTCAAGGCCCTCATCCACGCGCGGGCAGGGTCAACAACGGGAGAGGTGAGCTCAACAACAAGTTGCTCGCGGCTCTTGTGGCAAAGACGGTACCGTACCGTGCCAGGTTGGGCTCACTTCCCTCCGCAACTGTGGATGTATCTGTTGGAGGCTCGGGTTGGAGATAGTTCCTCGTTTCGTAGGCTTGTTTCCGTGTTGTCTTGCCTGCGTTCTTGTCATCGTGGTCATCTGGTATGCTTTTCGTGTTATTGTCCCTGGCATTACTGTTTGTTGTTCAGGTGACCGCGAGGGTCAGCAGCCGCCCCCCGTTGAAGCTGCAGTCCTTCGACGGCCTGGTGGATCACTCGTGCATGGAGGACCAGGAGAAGAAGGGAGGCCTCTTCTCCAAGGTACATGACCAATGGAAGTCATCTACCAGCATGTCGCCATGGCATGAGGAGACTGCGTTTCGCGTGGGCGTGCGAAAATCATTTTTGGCGTCAGAATGGACGTACACGTCCGCGTGGTATCTTCTGCTTGCACACGAGTCTCTGCCACGCGCTGTGCGGCGCCCAAAGTTTTCATTCATTTTTCGTTCCCCATACGACCACCAAGTACGCCACACCAGCAGGTCCACTCTTGACTTGAGCGTGCAACGTTCTCCAGGTCCAGTCGCCCCCAACGAAAAACGCCAGACTTATCACCCGGTGCTCATGTTCATGTTTTGATTATCTGCGAAGGCGTCACAGTCCCGCCCTCATTTCCCTTTCCCAAGATCAAAGAAGCTTCCACCAACAAGCAAAGGCCCTCCCGGAAGTGAGAACTCATCACCGAGCTGCAGGCTTGATTGATTGTTGACGCTCGCAGCCACGACCCGTACCCGTTGCCCCCAGATGAAGCACGTCATCTCAACCAGCTACAGTCCGCCGGTGGATGCGAGCGGCGCTGTCGCGCTCTTGGCTCTGGACCAGTGGCTCGAGGACGGCCTTAAGCTGGAGGAGGGAAAGTACGGCCTCGGCTTTCCCTTCATGTACTTGCTTCTCACCGGGAGTATGGGACTCAAGGTGACCCACCCCCCTGCGTGCTCACACAGCGATGTTTTTCGTTGGGTGCCTCGGGGCGACGGGGTGTTGATTATTTTTGGTTATTTTCTCGTTTGGTCTCAGCATAAAAAACGTGTGGCACACTTGCTTTGGTGTTTGCTGGAACGGGCAAATAGGATACCGAATTTGACCTTTTTTCATCCCTTCTGCCCACCAGGACCACGGTGAATGTTCTGTTTCATGTCCGTGGCACCGGTAACCTGTCTGAAGCTCCTGATGGAGCCTTTCCTCGGAGAAACCATGCAAGATTAGCCTGCGCGCGGAATTGCTTCAATGTGTTCCCAGCCAACCGAAAATTGTCGTCCCTCTCGAGAACGTTTCTCTCTCCACATGAACTATGCATCACACTTTTCGGCTGCCGTTCATCTCTCACACCGTTTTCTGCTGTTATCGCTGTTGCCGCTCCGTTGATGTTGCTGCTGTTTGTTGTTGTTGCTACTACTGTGGCAGGTGCTCCCCGAGGACAACACGTTCAACTGGGGAGCGATCTTGCTGCGCTTGCTGCCTTGGGAACAGACGCAGCGCAAAGACCTTGTCATGTCGGTGCTCAAGGCCTTGGCGTACAATCCGTCTCTCGCCGTCGATGCTCCCAAGTGGCAGCCAAAGGTACCCGCGTAAAGCATGGTCATGTCATCGCGACGTTGACGAAGTATATTCACTCGCGTCACTTCTCCAGCGCTCTGGTTGGTTGTTCAACGGTATCGTTCTAGCGTTGTCCGCACAGTCTTGAGCTGTCCTTCTGGTGCTGGAAGATGTCGGTACGAACCCTTGCAGGAACAGAACAATAAACGTTAGGACAAATTGGCCCATATGCCCATAATGACTACATGAAAACGAAACGGTTATTTCACCCACGCTCCCCTCGCTTCGAAGGCGTGTTTCAATCCCTCTGGGCTATATTATCGCAAAAACCTATCCTCGATTGAGGAACACGGCGGCGGTAGCACGGTGACCTGTCCCACCTGTCTACACTTCCCTTGAGGAATCAATCGTCCCACCGAAGGGGGTACGGTGTCCACGGCACCACCCGCCACCCTTAACGACTATTCTCAAGTCGGGTGCGCAACGCTACCCTGGGGTCGTCGCCAGACGCGGTGGCGACGGCCCCACGGTAGCGTTGGCAACCGAGTTCAGCAGGTTTCGGGTGGCGGGTGGTGCCGTGGACACCGTAACCCCCTCTGTGGGACGATTCTCAAGGCAAAGGGTGTGGATCCCGTTTGTGGCAGAGTGACACTTGCAAACCTTTTCCGTTTGTCCTTGCTGACATGGTACCACATGTTTTCCGCCACATTTGGTAGATTGTAAAAGCACAGTTACGGTCTTGCCTTGCCTATTTGTCCAAAGACATTGCTCCGATGCGGGGCGACACAGAATTTATCCTCTGCAGTGCCTCTACTACTTGTTTTGCGTCTTTCGATTTACTCTTTGCTAATATTGGTATTTTGGTGAATCCCAAGGAACTCGAAAGGTTGCCATTGACAGCGTTTTTTTTGTCTACGCCTTCAACAAACCTCCACTTTACGCGAGGATTTTGAACTCGCTGATGACGAAAAAAATAGTTGCTCCGCCAGCCGCACTCCCACCTGCTTCCCGTACTACTTCGACGCAAGACTATGTTTCTACTCAACGCGAGACTATGTGCAATTGTTTCGCGTAACTGTGTCACCTCCTACTCTTTACCTTGCAGATGACCAAGGAGAAGCTGCTCCGCCAGGCGCACTCGTACCTGCTGGCGAAGCGTAGCTCGGTCATCTGGCCTCGGTCCCACCTGGTCTTCCACCCGGCCACGACGGTGTCTTGCTCGACCCTGTCGGTGCTGCAGCGGGTCGACAGGAAGTGGTTCGCGCTGAGATTGCCGGACGCGGCCATGTCCTCGCGACAGCTGGCGCCATGGGTGAGAGGGGGTACAGTAGGCAGGGACCACAACTTTGAAGCCTTTTGTTTTTGCCTGTTTTTGTCATTTTGTCTGTGGAGCAACTCGACATCGAGTACATTGGTGCTGGTGTACTTTTTTTTTGCTGAAAACCTGTATTTGTTGTCAAGAGCTGTCATGTCTCTTATTCTGAGCCTGGCGTCCTCAATTCCCGCCTACTTTCGCGGTGGCCGGGTCTGTAGTGTAGTGTAGCCATAGGGAGCGTGCCAGGTTGGTTTGATCGTGTTTGCCCTGTGATTGGCTCTCGCGGTAAATGGCGCTGGATATTAACTCAACCTGGGAACGGTTTGCTTGGTACTAGGCACGAGACCCGCGCCGATTCTCTGTTCATTGAAAAAAAACTTTTCCGCGCTGACTTGTGGGTTTTAGTTCGTTTTTGTCTACTATTCTGTCTATTCGCGGCAACTGCGTGAGCAGTGGGCACGCGGCTGGCGCGTCTCCCTCGCGTTTACGGTGCATCCTCGGTGTAGTTTCCCTTTTGTTTTCCATGTTTCTCTTGTTGTTGGTGCTGTCAGGACTCTTTTGTCGTATGTGTTCTTGTGTAGTTCTTCTGCATTCTTTTTCGAGGCATTTTTTTTAGCAACTCTTTGTTGAGGTCGTGTATGCTTTCACCATCGGTGTTGTTCCTCGTTCATGTTGACGTGTTGCTCTCTTCTTCGTGTTACTCCACGTTGCTGTTGTTATTGTTGGTGCTGTCAAGACTGTTCCGTCGGAGGGCGGGCAGCTATCGTTGACCGCGGACGACTGCAAGGCGTTGTCAACCTTCCCTCTCGCACCCGTGGGCATCTCCTCGTACGTCCGGACCATCACCAGAAGAGACAAAGGTCAGCGCACGACGAGAGAAGATGTGTTGCTGTGATTTCTGTGCCGCTGCTGGTGTGGCTTTGATACGGAGGTTAGGTCCGGGGGGCTCCGTATATCATCCCAGGTACGAATTAGAATTCCAGTCAAGATACACGCAAAAACAAACCGCTGATTCTTGGCGCGGTGTGTCGCCATTTGAGGTGAGTGGTGTATCTGGAGATTGAAAAAATACGGCATGATGTCTCGCTAGCCCTGAACATGGGGTCGCCGCTTGTGATCCTCGATGGACTCTTCGGCAGGGCCTTGTGGAGGTTTAGGTGGGTACTCAAAGATGATGAGCACTTTGCTTTGTTTTTTTCCCCAACTTCCTGTCTCGGATTGTACCTACGCTCTTGGTGGTTTTGATGGGACAGGGCTCAGAGAGGTGGAGTCCCGGCTCCCGTTTGCGGTGGAAGGGCACCCGTCCGCGAAGTCACACGTGGCGAAGGAGATGCTACGCCGCCTAAAGGAAGATGTGCAGTACTTCGCCAACGAGGTATGTATGTACATATCTCTCGTCGAAGGTTGTCGATACTCTACGTCACGTGTACTCAACATTGGCATCGATCTTGATCTTGAAAAGACCCACGATGACCGAGGCGGCGTTGCTGTGCTCAACACATACCACGGTAACCGTGGCCAATTTTTTCATTGGAGCACCACCAGCATTTGTGACGGTCCACGATTTTTTCCTCCGCACTCCGCTGCTTGTATTTCCCGGAGTTCGACCGGTTCGAAAGTCTGCTGTCCGTAGCGGAACTGCACTATTACATGACGCTTGATGTGTCTTCATCTGGCCCTTGTTGGCTTGGCCATGCGCTGTCGTTTGGTTGTCCTCGCGACGCCACAAAGAGCAACACCCAAACCACCCCGGAGCTGGTTGGATTCTCCATGCAAGAGGTGGCGTCTTACGTCAGGCAGCCAACTTCAGCGCACGCCTCGGTGCAGCGGGTGAGTCCTCCGGTTTCATTAGTCTGTTTTGTTGTTCCGCGCTCCTTGTGTTGGGCAATGCTGATTGTCTTCGCGCGCTCTTGTTACGCGATGTTTATGGAGCTGTGGTCGGAAGTTTTGCGTGGCCTTCGTGGTACCAAAAAACCTGTCCATTTGCACAAAAGTTTACCATGCGATCCATGATGTTTAAAAAATGCTGTTGATTTCACGCTTGGGATTTGTGACGGACACAACGACATCGCCTCGTGAAATAGGTTCCGAATGTATAGCCCGAAATTCCTTCGCTTGCTTTGAATTCGGACCTTGCTTATGGTTCTTCGAATGCGAAACGTGGGGTCCAAGCCCTGGCCGTTGTTACACACTGTTTCCGTTTGCTGCATGGTGCGTACTTCATGCCAGAGCTGCGTTCCCTTGCTCACTGGGCGCGTGCCTGTGGAGACACGAGTAGTGAGTCGGTGTCGCTCTTGAGCCTTGAACCACCTCCCAAGTATCGACCGCATACCTTTTGTGTCGAGCTTGCCCTCTTATCCTTGTCCTCACTCCAAGAACATCGGCCCCAAAGCATAGTACAAAGCAGTGTGTCTTTCATGCGGGGCGAATTTATCCATGCTATGAATTTCTTATCACCGCGTCTGACATGTATATATATGTGTATATATATTGTTTTTCAAGCTGGGCGGCCTGGTTGAGGGTCTACAAGCCCTGCTCCTCAAGGACAAGGCGTGGGTCAGGACAGCTCTCGGTACTCTAAAGAGAACAGTCTCCGGAGATTGCGCCGGCGGCAGGGTGGCACCGCCCGATGGGGTGGGGATAGGGGCGAACGACCAGCGGCGGCAGCTGTTGGGCTTCGACCTCGGCAGGTCCGTCGGTCTCGAGCTGGCGCCATCGATGCAGATGCTGGCCGAGCTGTCGTTGTGCTCTCAGGGAGAGGAGGTGAGGGAGTGGGTCGCCGTTTGTGAGTGAACAAGCTGCCTTGCTCGGCTCTGAGTCTCGTGATATGTGATTAATAGAGTCCTCGTGAGATACGGCTAGAGCCTTTGCCGTGCTCGAGGCGTGAGGGTACGTCCACAGTCCACAGCGTGTGTTGATTTTGAGCAAGACGAACGTTAGAAGTTGGGGGCTGGCTACCGGCGGTGCACATGAAAACCCGTGGTCAGAGAACCGACGACGCGCGCCGCCAACTTTACCGCAAAGGAAGTGGATTAACCATGGTATTACGCTTCCCGTCGCTGCTATTGTCGTCTCGGTGCCGGGCCAGATTCTGGGGTACATCAACCCGTGGCTAACGTTGCAGGGCCCCGGAGCTTCCCGTACGGTGGCGCGCGAGGTGCTGGATGTCTTGATGGGCCTGCTGCTGGTGTCCAACCGAGTTTCACAGGCTAATCGGTGAGTTCTCTACCTCGCTTCCGGGGAGTTTTCGTTTTGGGCTGAAGTGATGCTTTTTCGCGGGTAGTGCTGCAAGGTACTCGAGTGAGGACACACGCGCGAGAGGTGAGGGGCCGCCACACATCTTTGACGGGTCAGACTGCGCAGCGGCGAAGACAGCGTTTGTCGACTGAGAGGATGGTTCAAGGGAGCTTGTGATCCTGTATGAAGTGGGTGACCGGAAGGAGTTGCAGTGGTTTCAGACCAGTGCCGACAACACGCGACAAATGTTTACGCCCCCGCCCCCCCCGCCCCTGATCAGGCATCACCACCGTCCAAAGTGCTCTTTGATGATTGCTAAGTCGATGCTGGACCCTGTCGCGGTCGACTCATGGGTTTTCGTTAATTTTCTTAAATGTTCGCGAATGGTTGTATTTTGTCCTGTACATGTTTTTTTTCCTTGGGCGTTTTGAACACGGAAAACAACGTCATAGCATCGCGAATATGCATCGCGTGGAAGAACATCGACTAGATATGAGCCAGAACAATGTTTTTGATGCATGTTGGTGAAGACATCACACCGGCGACATGTCTGACGCTTGTACCCATCCTCGACCGGTCTCCAGGTGTGTGACGATGGCGAACAGCCTGCTATCTGCCTTGAAGGGGCTGCACGAACAAGGGGGGAGCAAACAGCTTGCCGAAAAGCACGCGCAGATTCTCACCCGACGAAGCGAGGTGCGCCGGTTACACGGCCGTTGTTGATGTTATTATTGCGACTTTGCTTCAATCATTCCAACCGATTCCCTGCGGTATTTCATGCCGTTCTCGGTTAATCCTGATGGTATTTTCCGATAACTGGCCCCCCTCCCCCACGGTCTATCCGGATCGTCTTGCCGAGCAATCCCAGCTCATTCAGGAACACCGTCCCCTCGTTCCTGACCAATCAACGATGCATGCGCGCACTGTGTTCTCAAACCTTTCCTATTTTTCCCTTGCCAGGCTCTTGCGGACGGGTTGTCGAAGGGGAGGCATTACGTCTTCCCTGACGAGCAGGGGAACACCACTCTCGATCCCCGCTTGCTGCTGGTGGAGTTCAACTCGAGCATCTTGCTTCACCAATCGCAGGTGGATTTCTTGAAAGCGTGTCGTCCCGTATGCGTACGCGGCGCAAACGATTCGATGAAGCTGCTTTGTTACCCAGGACCTTTCTTGTCCTCGCCCTTGGTCTACCATTGTCTATCGTTTATCAGCACCTGTAGCTTGCTAGGGCTGGGGGCTATCGCTGACGACAGAAGTGTTGTCGCCCTAGCTCACTTCTAGGTGTGCCGTGCCAACTTTGGTGTGCCCTTCGCGAGTTATCGGTTTGCACCTGAATCGAAAACAAGTTCCAAGTTTGTCATCGATCACCGGCATCGGCACGTCCATTTCCTGGGCAAATGCGTGCGTGTGTTCAAGAACAAAGTTTCATTTGAAACTCGACATCTGAAAATTTGTGTGCATTCAGTGCTCAATGTTTTCAGATACATGCAGCTGTCCTCGTCCTCGTCCTAGACTGTACGTTATATTCCTTCTTTGCTTGTTCCTTGCCCTGTTTGGAAAAGGTTTCGCTGATTGGACGGTTCATGTCCAAGGCTACGGCGGGCCAGTCGATGTGCCACCAGATGATCATGGGTGCGGGGAAGACTACCGTCGTGGCGCCGACGTTGGGGTTGCTTCTCGCCGATGGACGTCGCCTAGTGATGGAGGTACAGCATAGGCTATGCTCATGACTGGAACACCCATGACTGCGGTTTTCACCGCGGTTGACGGTGGGCGTAGTGTTTCGGTCACGACTGCTGCACCGCAGTTCAAGAAGGAATGTGCACCGTTTTCACTGGTGTCGACGGCCAGTGTTGCTGGATTGGTTGATTGTGCCAAATGGAGTTTATTGTACCGTGGGTCAAGAATGGACCTCTGCGCTTGGGTTGTTGATTGCTGGTGGTGGAGCATGCATTCATTCGGCTCATGTGTAAAACACGATGCTCTACAGCTGCCGCTGTTGACGGCGCCAAGTTATTGGTGGTCTTGCTCCAAGACTGGACACGAGGGTAGCTTGAGTGAGTGCTGCTTGACGTATCAGTTGTCCCATCGATTGCAGATATTGAGCATGACGACGGAATCGAGCTCGAGATGGAAATTCGGAATTTGCACGATACTTGGTAACATCGTCGGTGGCGACATAGTCGCCCACGTTCGCTGTTGAGCGCAAGGTACCTGGTATTTTCACGAAGGTAATGGGCGTGTGCACCCACAATCTAGAGTGTTTGGAGCTTCTCTGACTTTCTCTCTTGGCTAGTCTGCCAAGATGCTGTCAGCGTAACATAAGCTTTCTGGCTAAATCGGTGTTTCCCTCAGCAGCAGTTGATTTGGCCCTTTTGTTCCATCGTGTCTCGTCGCTTTTGCTGCGGCGATTGCTTTTGGTCGGATCAATCGGTCAGGTGGTGCCCGACCCCCTGCTGGACTTCTGCTTCAACGTAATGAGGTCCGCCTTCAGCGTGACGCTCAACAGGCCCGTCTACGCGTTCAAGTTCGACCGATTCATGGAGGTTACGCCCGCCATCCTAGAAAAGGTAAGCTGTGTATCATATATTCAGGACGGTTGCAGAAAAGAGGTGCACACGTACGTTCTATCCCGGAGTTTGCTCAGTAGGTTGAATGCGTATTCGCCTTCGCCTTCGCCCACGGCCCCTCAACGACACTCGATGGTAATGCTGACACAGTTCACACCTGGTATGCTTGACGTTGCGAGGTGTTCGGCAAACGAATCTGGAGTATTACAGAGGGATATTTGTCGCTGAAGGGTCTGCGAGTTGTGAAGACGAGGTCTTTCATTTGCGATTTGACCTGGTACAACTCGTTTGCCGTTATGGACATGTTTGTATTGCTGGCGGGACAAACATGCTCCAGCTCTTCTGGGTGGCAATACCAGAACCACGTGGTGTTTGTTTCAGAGACACCGTGCTACCGACCCCTGCCCTCGGCATGTCGTTGTGAACTTTGCTGAGCCCCTGCCATTTGTTCCGGCACGCGACTCACCGTTGCTTGTGTGCTCGGAAGTTGGAATGGAGTTGAGATATTGGTTTGGTTGGGTTATTTTACTTGCGCGCGTTGTGGCGGTCGCCGCGACAGTTGACAGTGCTGTGGTAGAGGCGGAAGGTGTGAAGGCGAAGATCGTCGAGGTGCTCCCTACGCAAGCGTTCGTCGCAGAAAACGTGGTGTCAACTTATCTGTCCACAATCACCATCACCATCGCTCACTTGGTTAGACGCACGCTCAAGAAGCAGTGCTGCTCCGAGAGCAAAGAGCTCCGGCGGTCAGGAGAGAAAGAAAACCATCGTACAAGGTATCACGCGTGTCTACAACATTTTCATTTTTTTTTTGTTCAGGTAGTAGAGGCGAGAGACCGCCGCTCCGTGATGGTGACGACGCCGACGTCCGTCAAGTCATTCATGCTCAAGCTGGTGGAGCTGCTGCATAAGCTCGACACCAGCCGACTTGAGAGGGCTGAGATTCGGGAGGACAACACCGGGGCTGCCGGGGGCATCCGGTACGCGGCTGTCCTTGCAACCCGGCACATCGACAGCATTTTGCGTGTTTGTGGCATTTTGCGAACGTGAAAGCTGGGGCGGCGGTGTTTTTGTCGGCAGTGACGTACTGGAAGATATGGATACATGTTACGTTTGAAATCTTCGTATTGTTGCATGTGTCTATTGTCGGTGTGTGGAGTTCTTCTCGCTTACTTTCCTCTGCTGCTGGAGTTTATAACGTTTCGTATTTTGATGAAAAACGACAATTAATAGGCGTGCGCTGGGCATGCGCCCCGGGTGGCGGAGGGCGCCGGCCAAGCTGGAACCCGTGCCGGAGTTGAGGAGGCAGGCGGAGATTGCCGTGAGGGTGCTCACGGTCTTTAGAGGCGCCGCACTGCTGCTGGACGAGGTACAGCAGTAGCCCGTCAAAGTTGACTTTCTCGCCGACCGTGATGGACTACAGACTATGCAGGGAATCCCATGTTCTACTGGGAACTTTGTGTGGTTACGTTGTCCGCGTGCAGGGTACCGAAAGGGAGACCAGTTTATTGATATTGAGGTCGTGGGTCCACCCTTCGTGGATCTGTGGTACAGTATGTATCGATGCCCAACAGAGTGATGTTTCCGCGGAGCTGATGCGGCTGGCGAGCGGCACTCTTGCCTCTCGTGCTTCAATCATACATTGTGCATCCAATAGCGCGGTACGCACGCATCTTGCAAATTTGTTCCGCCCATTTCTGAGAATATTTGGCCTTGGTCGGCATCATTGGTTTCCTCCCACAGGTGGACCTTATCCTTCAGCCGCTCAAGAGTGAGCTCAACTGGCCCCTTGGTGTCAAGCGCCCCCTAGACTTCACTCGGGCGAGGCCAGGCAGTCAGCTTGGCAACGGCCTGCGGTGGCAGGTGCCGTTCCACCTGTTGGAGGCGTTCTTTTACTATACCGAGGGAAGGATGGTGGTCGACTTGGCCTTCCAGGACAGCCGAAGGTGGGATGATGGATCTTTTTTGAAGGTTACCTTTGCGTTGTCGGGGATGATGCTACATGTAGGTTGTGTTTCACTTTATGCGACTGTGTTTGTGTCACGTTGTCTGCGTGTTTTTGCGTCGATGCTGCTCACCACAAAGTTGTCTCACCGCAAAGTCGTCTCGGTCTGCTGGAGGCTCCCTCTTCGCTTCACGGGCACGACGAGCGATCCTGACACCGATTCCAATGCACGCCGTCAATACTAAAAGAACAAGTTATCTCTCCTACAAGTATTCCCAAAACGCATGCATCGTCTATTTTGTAGTTGCACAGCAGCACTTGTTGTTCTTGAGCTTGCTTGCCTAGAAGGGCAGTCTCAGCTGACCCCTCCTGTTTTTGCTGCGATTTCGCGGCGAGAACGATTGTCTCGGCTGTTGGTGACGCTTGTTATTCCTGTTGATGTCGGTGCATTTTTTTCAGAGCGAAAGCGGTCCTGGAGGAGATTCGCGTCGCCATCGACGAGGGCTGTGCCGCCCGCCTGCTCCAGAAGACCCCGCACGTGGTGCTGCTGTCGAAGAAATTTTACCACGAGAAGCTCATGCCGTTGCTGGCGCAGTGGGTGCTGCTGTGGATGCGGCAGAGACGGCTGAGAGAGGTCACCGATGAGGTATATTACGGTGTTCAATGTCTTTGGCGCTGTCGAGCGGACGTTTTCGAGAGGCAGTACCTCATGAAGTGGGTAAATGTCACCGGATCGAGGTGCGGCTAGTTTTTTGGTAGAAGAATTTAACTTTTATCGCAGTTTATGGTTGAGCAGGTATTTTGCTCTTCTGGTGTGGAATGAGGGTGGCACCACACCCGCCTGTTGCTCGCAGTTTCCCCCTCCGCTGTCGATGGCGTATTTCTCACCCTGCTGCCCATCAGCACCGTTCATGTGGTACAAGTACCAAAAAGTAGAACCCGAAGCATTCTTGACTGAGGAGAGTTTTTGTTTTTGTTTGTTTCTCTCCCATCATTGGACTCTGCCGTCTGCCCCTCTGGCCCCTATCCTCCACTTCTACTGGCTAGACGACCCAACCGGGGTCACATAGGAGGGGGGGGTTGGACCCCCCTCCTGCGGTTCATGCCTGAGGTATTTTTATCGCGAGAAGGGTACAGCAATCCCTTCCCTCGCGACTTACGAAGTCGATTATGGTTTACTAACAAACGAGCTTTGCAGCGCGTCGCTTTCATCCTAGACCAGGATTTATTTAGTGAGAAAAAAAATCTCCGTGCCGGGACTCGAACCCATGACCTGGCCTTTAGCAGGCTGCGAGGCTACCCACTAGACCACCGGGGCGACCGTGTGGTTGGTTGGTTGGTGCGCCGTGCACTGTCAAGTGAAAGGCCTGCTGTTTTGTTTCTCGCCGTCCGTTCGCCACGGCAATCACTGCAGTTTTTTTCTGTGTTGTGTCCTGTTGTTTTCTGGTTGAAAGGTGGCGTTGGAGTACCTACTCAAGGGACCCACGTCATCGGGCGAGCAGGTCAAGGCGGAGATAAAGTCCAAGCTAAGCGATGATCACATCAAGGTAAGAGGCGGGCTCGCGAACCGCAACGAAAGCACAGCGCTATTCCGGTGTTGGCGTTGAGTTGATGCCTGTGGTTGATGCTCATGTCTAACTTGTTTAGCCCTAGGCGCGCACCAAGGGTTGGTTTTAAATGGGTGATGCGATTTTGTTTCTTGTCGCATGGGGATGGACGTATAATGAAAGTGATTGCCCCTCTTGCGTCTTTCACTTCCGTCTTGTATCTTCTTTTGGTCTTGGTGCTATTTAGACTGATGAACGACTGGTCTTGCTCAAAAATTTTCCGTTCTACGCCAAGCATTGCATATTACACCGCATTCCCGTTCTCCCACAGATGCTCAACCTTACGCACGACTGGTTGAGGTCCTTCCTGCCGCACGTTCTGACCAAGATCGACCGTGTCAGCTTTGGCCTTCTCACCCCGGCCGACCTCAAGAGGGCCCTGGAGGTGATCTACGATTGATGCACCTGTCGAGCATAGATTTATCACTACACTAAATTAGCAGTTGGCGTGACGTTGCATGCCTTCAATGTTCGGGAGACAAGACACGTTGGTAGGATTTCTCAGATCCATTCTCGATGGCATCAGCGTTTGGCCTAGAGAGGATTTGGAGGTATTACATGTCGAGCAGTATAGTAAAGGATCTAATCGAAGTGAGAACTGGTTCGTGGCTGGTGTCTGTGTAAGTAGATATGTTTGGTTGCAAAGGTGCATACTCCGCAGGCGCCAGTTGATGCACCTGGAGATAGTTATTGTCCAGGGGTTAGAATGACACATTCATTTGGAAGACATCATCAGTGTTCGAGCATGATCGGGTGCGACCCGGACGACACAAGTCACATGTATTCCGCTGTTTGTGGTGGGCGAAGGTGTGCTCCGGTTTTGCGGAAGAGGCTAGGCTCTGGGACTATATTGTGTCATTGTGCCACGCTATATTGGCGCGTTGTAGAAGTACATCGCTTTTGAACTTTTTTGTCGCCTTCTTTGTCGCCTTTTTCCTCGCTGTGGATGTCATTTTTTGCTGGTGGTTTGTGTGCGTTGTCGCTCATCAGGCCGACCCGAAGATGCCCAAGTCGCGCAAGCTGCTGGCCGTCCCGTTCGTCGGCAAGGACGTTCCGTCGAGGGCGTCAGAGTTCAGCCACCCGGACGTCGTCGTCGGTGAGTCGAATCGAACCGTGTTTTCGCGTAGTCTGTTGATGCCACCAAGAATGGGGTCTCGCTTTCGGAGGTTGTCACAGTCTCCATCACACGGCCATCGGCGTCTACCGCTGACCGCCGTGGCTCCTGTTGTGTTGTCAGGGCTGACCATCCTGGCCTACCGTTACGAGGGCCTGCGCATGTCGGACTTCAGGGCAAACCTTCGGGCCCTCAAGGAAGAGATGGAAGAAGAGCAGAGCGGCCCTTACCACCTACGCCCCGCTTGCCGGACGTTGGTGCGGTGGGTCACGCTGGCAGGGGGCACCGTGAGAGGCGTGAAGCACGGGGGCGGAGTGAACGGTGAGAAGTAACAGGGTTTTGGGCCCCGTCTAACGTCAAAGCTACTGGTTTTGAACACGAGCCTGTTACAGCAGCCTGTAGAGCCCACATCACATGAGACAAGTAACCGTTTTTTTGGTCCGTTTATGATCCAACAAGTCACTCACAAAACTCTCGTGCAACATGTTGTTGAAGACACCCACATCAACCCAGCCATACGCGCATACTAACTCATCCACCATCACATGCACGCAACAAACCCTCGTCATCTCTACCCCCTGCATTTGATGACCCCTGTCCCCGCTTCCAAAGGCACCCCTCCACCCCCTCCTCCAGAGGGGCAAGGCACCACAGGCGCTTCTCTCATCGAGCTGGATGGCGAAGGGCACGGCGAGGGTTGGGCCGTCCCTGCGGCCGACGAAGAATCGGGCGTTTTGCGAGGGGAGTTCGAGAACCTGTGGCCGCTGCAGCTGGTGGACTTGAAGGACGAGGAAATGGTGGGGACGCTCTTCAGGCTCTTGCGGAGGTTACCGCAGGTGCGAAATCCGACTTATCCTTTATCTTGAGTGTAACCTGATCCGATCACGGTCCGTTGGTACATGCTGCTAGCAAGGCGGTCTCGAGGTGTTCCTCTGAACATCGATTCGTGATAATTGATTTTGGAGCTGCGTGGTGGGTCGGTGTTAGGTAATTCTGCCCCCGTGTAGATAGGAAGCCCTCCCTCTGTTGCAACTTGGCATACAGGTGGCGTGAAATGAGCTCACGTGGAGAGCGTTAGTGTCGTCTACAGAACGTCGAAGCTGATGTCTTGCTCTGGTGTTCTCGTGTCCGTGGTTCGCACGATCTACGGCATCTGTCTACTGTAGGTGATCGACTACTACCTGGACACGTTGATCTTCCCGGAGACGATGGAGCACAGGGGGCTCAAGCTAGCCGCCAACGGCCAGGACGTGGGCGGCAACATGCTGTTCGAGGTCAAGCTAGGATTCTCCGGCACACCTTCCGACTTGCTCCCCCTCGAGCTTGGCAGGTTAGGGTTCTCGAGAGATTGTTGCTTGTCGCCTCCAGTTATTTCGTGTGCGCGGTATTGGCTTCCTTGTCGGCATCGTTTTCGCGGTCGTCGTTGTTGCCGATGCAGCTGTTGTTGTCGTGGTTGTTATTGTTGTCGATCCCGTCATGGTAGTTTCTGGGGAGGCTAGAAGTTATGTCTGTTGCTGGTGTTGTTGTGCCGCATCTAAGGTCGTACCAACCGGCGAGTGTTGTCGAACCACACGAAAAATACGTGTCGCTGATACTATGAAACCGCCGTGGCGTACATATACTGTATGTCATGCTATCGAAGGACACGCTGGACCTCCTCTGACAGTCAACCTTCCTTTCACAAAGCGCACAAATTACTCTTCTCACAGGTGCCAGTTTGAGCTCGGAAACACGGCCATGATGGTCCACTACCTCACAGACCCCGCTGTGGCATCCCACCGCCTTCTCGGCACCGAGTGGTCCGTGACCAGTCTGTTGAGCGAGGTGGCGAGGTCCACCGATCCCCCGTTCCACGCTCTCATCGATGGCGGGGCGCTCGTGACAGGGATGACCAATCTAGAGGTCGCCAGGTGGGTGGAACCTAGGAAACTACTTGGTGCGTTATTGGACAAGTGGGGAGCACATGAAGAGGAGAGGAGGATACCAAAGGAACTTGAACGTTTGACGGCCGTACGTATCGCACAAGAGCTCGACAGGAAAATCGTCCCCGCTCCAATACGTGCAGGGTTTAACCTGTGGGGCAGTTTTATGCTGCACCTATCGCCGTATGCGCTCAACTACCTTGATGTACCTTCAAGAGTGCTTTCGGCCATTCTGCTTCGCGGGGGTTTGGGTTTGACGGCACGCACGGTATTAACAACTCGAACCGCAACTATTGGGTCTGATAGCTGAAACATGCATCCATAGTTCCGATCAACGGCCTTGTCGCTCTCGCTGGCGCGACGCGGGAATACTTGCGTGCAGACACCTGCTGACGGTGGGTTTGGATGGGCTGGAAGGCGTCATATACCTTGATGACGCGGATCGGAAGATGATCGTCACTCGGGCGGGCGGGATGCGGCCCCTCCCGTTGGCAGATTGCCACGTGCCACCGGACCTGCGCTTCACGTTTTACGACCAGGTTCACACCACGGGTAAGCCCAAGCACAGGCTTAAAGTAATCTGTTGCTGTCGTTGATGTTCATGTTGCTGTTGCATTTAACTGTTTTCGCTTACAGTAGCGACCCGCGTACTTGTAGGCTCATTGATCCCGTCACAGCCTTGATCGAACGAATACGCAGCTACAGTACACACCGACAGCGATGCCGGGGCCTGTTCCTCAGCACCTCGTTCCGGCGGGGGCCCAATCGGCCCGTTTCAGTATCTCATCTGGCAATGATCAACCTTTGTTGTATTCCGCAAGTTGAGGTAGAGTTCTACGCGTTGTCACCGTTGTATCCCGCCAAGGTGCTTATGTGTATCGACAACGACAACGGCAACGACAACGACAACCGCGAAGCTGCCAGCCATATTACAACGGTCCAGCCCTCAATTTGATGCGTTTGATCGGTTGTTGCTTGTTGTCCACCGTGTCGTGTAGGTATGGACATCAAGCAGGGTCTGTCGGCTGTTGCTGCGGTGACACTCGGCAAGGACATGACCTTCCGGGACTACGCTCAGGGGGCGTTCCGTATGAGAGGCATCGGGAAGGGACAAAAAGTCCAGGTACAGAATCTGTGTCGGTGTTCTGGCTGATGTTGCTCCTGCTGCTTTTCCCCCGTTGTTGATTTTTTATGGTGGTTGCGGTGATCTTCACGTTTTTAGATATTGGCCTAGGCGTGCAGCCAGCCCCAGGTCATGCGCTTGAGCCCCTCCAAACGAATGTGCCTGTCAGGTAGACTAGTATGTTCATGTTGGGTTCCGCCTTCCACAACTAATAACAATAGAACGTGCCAGGTGGACAAGCGGGTTAATCGCTCTCTGTTGCTTTTGCTCATTTGCTCGCTGTCCTTTCATGGCTATGTACACGGCTCTTTGCAGGTGCTCGTCATCCCGGAAGTTCAGCGCCTGATCAGCAGCCAGGTGGCGGCCGGCGAGGGCGTGTCCCGCCATCAGCGAGACGTCAGGCTGCAGGTTCGTGAATGGAACAACCCGGATGCACCTTTACCTTTCGTGCGCGGAAGGTTGCCGCGAGGGTGCTGTTGTTTCTTGCTGTGCAAGGTGGTATTTCTTGTCTTGTTGCAACCCACGATGGTGTCTTAACCACGACCATGAGCAACGAACCTGTGGACTGCAGGCGTTCCATGCCAGACACCCTCTTGTTTCACTTGGATGATTCTTGTTCTCTCGCCGCTCGAGACTGGAATAGCTCTCGTTTTTCATGAACAGAACCTCCAAACCTTCGCCCCATTTCGGTCGCAAATGCTCAATAGCTTAGCGCGAACGAACGACTGGATGCGTTTATTGAGTTTGCAGCACTTGTCCATCGGCGGTGTTGATTTGATCTCGCGATTGCTGTGTCGCGCGTTTGCTTCGTTGTCGCTCGATTATGCTCCAGGCACGGTGTGTCATGTACACACGCTTTCGTTCCTTGTTGATTCTTCAACATTCATATGGTTTGGGTCTGCCGTCTCAATTCGACAAGGTCACGGAACACGTTTGTGGGCACAAGCCGGTTCACGTAACGCACACCGAACAATCATACATCGGCGCCCCCGCCTGTCGAGGTCGATTTTCGTGCTGCTTGCCGTTTGACGTTGCCATTGTCTGGGTGTCCTGGAAATTGACTGCTAGGCGTGCACGCCGGACCAGATGGAAGCTCAAATGCTGCGGGACATATGCGGCTGGCTGAACATCAACTCCATGAGAGCAGAGAAGGTAATTCGGCTCGTTCTGTTGCGTTCAATGTTGTACTTTGCCGTGAAGCCCCATCTTGCGTCAGAACTAGAGTACGCCAGCCAACATCATGTCGGGGAGAGAAAATGCGTATAGTGCGTGGTCGGTGTGCTGTATTCTTACGAAGACAGAACAGAGACGGAATGTTGTAGCCCTTAGGTGTTCAATGAAACACCCGCAAGCTACAAAGGGTGCCAAGACGCTTTAATGGTTACAGGTGGGTTTGCTGTCTGTATGTGATAAGTTCTGTACGTATGGGCCGAGCGCGCCTCGGTTAACCCTTTGCCTGACGACGAAGCAGGCGCGTGTAGCGGAAACGAGGGTTCTCTGCTATATATAACTGTTATCGTGGTGATACCAATGTACGCTGAAGTGTGTGTGATTAATCATTGCGGCACGAGGTTATTTACACATGGGTTTTATCTCCAGGTCCAGTGGAATTTGCTGATGGAGCAACAGGCGTCAAACGTGTGGCGGAAGCGAGCGTTCTCTGCGATGAAGTCTGCTTTCGAGCAGTACGGGAAGGACGCCCAGGGGTCCGACAAGCTGCTGGGCTGCTTGGACACCTTCCGCGAGAGGGTGGACCACAACGTCGAGAACACCGTCCCTGTTGGATTGGTGCGTGTGGTGGTCGGAGAAAGGCATTCAGAGACAGAGGCAATGAGAGACAGACGTTTGGTCAACCGCATGACCATACTGTCCTTACTGTGATTAAGCGTGTAAGTTGAGTCGGAGGAAGACATCGAAGGAGACCTAACACAATTAGGGAGAGAGGTTTGGTCAACCGTATGACCCTTGTTGTGGATTGTGTGTGTACCGCCGTGGCCCATTCTCACTTCGGCGGGTTCACTCCACCGGCGACCGTGCCATGCGGTCTTATACCGCTCTACCTGCTATTTTTCTTGCGTTGTCTGGCGTGCTCCTGTGCGCCGCAACGCTGGGGGTATCCTGAACCTCGTTCGATTTTCTAGATCAGTAGGCGGAGCATTCCAAGCCTTTTGCAACAGACGCCAATCTTATGGTCAATGCTTCACAGCCCAACAAGTAGGACCCCACCCCACCCCACCCCACCCGCATCCCCTCCCCGCAACGCCCTAGAAATTCTCGGACGAGATAATGAGGAAGGTGGCGGAAGCTGACGGGCGAGGGCTGGTGCAAGAGGGAGAGGACCGAAAGGTGATACAAGATGCACCCATTGATCGGTTCTACAGCCATGGATGGCCTAATTTTTCCATGTTATCATTTTGTCATGTTCGTGTGTTGTTGGCGCTTTCGGCTGTTGTTGCAACCGTGCTGGATGTTCTTTGCTCTGATTTGACATTTTTGAGGTAAAGTTGGAACATGGTGCTGAGAGAAGTTTCTGGCGAGCTATCTGGATGGGTCCGATCATTAGGGTGACAGCGTGCCGTTACCTGATCAGGCACACGGACCACAAAATAGAGACAGGGCTATCAACTTGCCGTCGAGCCGTCACCTGGTATGTTGTCGTGACTTGCCACACTCTTTCCACCGCACGCCTCCTTGGTTTGGAAAACCGTCATTTGCGGCGGATACCAACATACGTACCGTAGGTGCTGATGGAGATCCGCCGGTTGGTTATGGAGTCTGAGGCGGCGCACCCAGCGGCAGGCCAGGGTGGCTCTGGGGGCATCACCTTCTCAGGCGGTAGCTCGATGCAGCAGGGCTCGGGCGACGCTACCCCTCGGCTGCTGAAGAGGCCGTCCATGTTGAAGAGGGCTGCTGCTGGGTAGGTTGGGGAGAATGGGGCTGTCTGAGTCTAGATATGTAGACCGTGAAGTCGAAGAGACGTTCTTCGTGTGGAAAGACATTGCAGAACCGACATGTGATCACAATAATGGGTTTGATTACATGTGGAGCCGGCATTTTGGAGGAGCGATAAGAGCACCACTTCGTGCATTCCCTCAGTCACCTTCGCGTTGTGTCTTTAACCTCAGGCAGGCACGATGCAACCGAGTTTGAACAGGGCTTCCCTCGCTTTGATAGGCAACCTTCCCCGTTTCACTGTTTCGACATCAGCTTGTAGGATCTTGCGCGTGTCGAGAACTTGCTGGCTGTTTCGTGGTTGAATGTGGCCGCAAGCGCTGCTTGACGTCGTTTTTCGTATTTCAAGTTTTGGCGAAGAGCAAATTGTGTCTAAACAACAACAGCAATGACTACGACGGCGCCAAAATTTACAAATGCAATGCGCGTTGTCTCTTATCTCTACTGCTTGTTCAGGCCGAAGGTAGACATGGCCGAGGCAATGTTCGACTACGCCCCTCAGCACGTGGGCGACCTGGCCCTCAAGGTGGGGGACAAGGTGGAGGTGTTCAGAAAGGGGGACGACGGATGGTGGTCGGGCACCCTCAGGGGGCAACAAGGAAACTTCCCAGGTGATTTTATTAGGTTGCGGCTCTATCGCTTGCATTTATCTCGCACTGTGTGTCTTGGTTTCTTGCTTCTCGTCGCTTTCCTGTGATGCCCCCCCCTTTTTTTTCGTGCGGCGAAGCGTTTGCGGATTTGGGTTCTTCTGCGCTGTTTCGTGTACCATGTGCGATATCACTTCTGTTGGTTTCGGCTACCGACCCATGATTGTTCTAAACTTTTTAAGAGCCCCACGCGTTTGTTGCGAGTTTGACCCTCCTATGTTTGCGCGTAAGAAGTATGAGTATGAGTGCTTCCCCACTGTTCGAACTTTTTTTTTTTTTTCGTTGGATGTCTAACATCGCTCAACGCTCATGTGGGGATTTAAGCGCTGTGCGCCCCCCATGTTTTGTTCGTGTCTCGTTGCAGGCGCATACATGCGAGAGATCGCGCCTAGCGTTTCCGAAGACCCGGAGCCTGCGTTGCCATCCTTGGCGAGGCAACTGGGGGTTTCGTATGACGAGGGAGGGGAAGGACTGGGGGACCCTTCGCAGGTGGCTCAGGTGAGAAAAGTTGTTGCTGCAGGAGGACGTCGAAGGCTACGGCAATACAGCAATGGAAGGCAGGACGTGGCATCGTTGGCCATAAAACGGGCGACACGGTGTAGGAAGAATCTCAACCTGGGGTTCGGTTCTGAGAGTTTGAACAAGAAGGCTAGCAAGGGTACTGGTGCACTCAAGTTGACGTCGCACAATGGCAGGCACCCTTGCCAACACAATGCATGATTCTGGGGTTGACATCGCCGAATAGGTCTGCGTGTTCGTAGCCCGTCGTCCTGCCGTCGGTGTCATGCTTCATGTACTTCTGCATTTTGGGTTTTACTCGACAGGAGCGCGCATTCGAGGGGGAGCAAGTTCAGGAGCAAGAGCAAGAGCAGGAACAGGTAATGAAACATACACCATTTCGAAAATTATCCAAAGGTACCAGTGATTTGCGTCTGATTTGGCGACGCGCTTGGGGATGTTGTCTAGCCTTCCGCGTTTTGATGAGGCATATTTTGTTAGGCAAAACCATGTTCGCATTAGTTGCCAGGATTTACGAACACCAGCAGGAACACAGTGGTTTGCCAGGAAATACACGTGTGGTGATAAGACTGCGGCAACCACGAGAAGTTTGCGTTGCTTGCATTTCCGCACATTGTATTCAGCTCCTTTGCATACGTTTTGTTCAAGTTGTAGTTGTTGGCTTTCTTTGTCGTTGTCGCCACCGCCGCACTGTAAGACCGTTCAGTTCATGCAACACCAAAATGACAATTTCCGACCGTGCTGCTGGATTGCAGCCAGCAGCCCTGCAACGTGATGTCCTCATACCAACCAATGTAGTGCTCCGTCAGTGCATGTCCTGCTTTCAGCGAGAGTCGTTGGGTATGGGAGCATAGTCAGCGACGGAAAAACGAGAGTTTGCCACGTACGACTGACGACCCGATTGAAGGGGCAGCCGACACGTGACACGAATTCAAAGGAGCATGTACCGCGCACTTTCCATCAGAAATCAGCAACCAGTTACTGTTAGGGTTGTTCCACGCCCATCAGAAATTATCAATGATTCCTTGCCTACAAAACAACCATGCCGTGCCGTTCTTGGACCAAGTTTTTCACCCTTCCACCGACTCTCGCGCTGTACCGGTGTTGACCGGCGGTTTCAGGAGCAGGAGCAGGAGCAGGAACAGGAGAAGGAAGAGGTGGTGATGGACGACGACCCGGAGGAATACGTGCCGATGAAGTACTCGCGAGACGACGAGGTGCCCAAGGGCTGGGCTATTCGCGACCTGTCGACACCGGTGGCGTCCAAGCTTGGCTTCTACCCGGCCAGCGACTTCGGCGTGCTGACGAAGCTCATTCAGCAGGTGACACGGGATTTTCTGTTGAGTGTTGTGTGTTTTTACTTGTGGAGGTTTGGCGTTGGTGGTGGCGTCTCGTCCTTGGATGTTTTTACAGCGAGAAGGGTTCCCGGTTCGACGTGTGTTTGGATCACATCGCGTTTGCTCCACGTTTTTCGTGGGGCCGTGGTTCCCGATTGATGTCGTGAACGTACGCCACCCTCCGTCGTACAGAATATCTAGTCGTGTCAACAGTAGTGTCGTAGACCTTGGTGTTGTCTGGGTTGGTCGGTCGTTCTCACTGGCACCAAGACGTGTTGGCCTTGGGTCATGCTCAGTTGATCACGCGCCAGCCCGTTCAAGATCAAAACAAGACTTGTGCCGTGTGCCAAGGTGTCGCGAACATCGTGTATCCCTGCCCGTCCCGTTTTCGCTGTTGGTTAGTGGTGGGTGCAGTGTTGGGTACTTGCATCTGGGCATAAACCAACGCCTCTCTCTTGGCTTCTTTGCTACTGCTGCAGCCGAAGCATATCGTCTTCCCGAAGGCGATGCACGTGTCGCGGAACCACTACAAGCAGTCCTGGAGCTTCAAGACATTCCGCCGCATCAAGAACGTCATCGTGCTCATGGATTGGGTGCCCGACGTAACCGCACTCAAGCCGGAGTCCCCGCCTGTCGGGCGCCAGGTGAGATGTTGTCATGTTACCCCTACCTTCGTTACAGCCATGGAGGGCAGGGAGACAGGGAACACAAGCTAGATAGACCAACTCCAATTCACTTTGTGATCCCGTCCCGTAAGATAAGTCGAGAGAGACAAGAATGGCACTCAAGCGATTTGCGGCGTGTTTGAGACAGAACAGGTTGGAGGTTAGCCGCATAGTTGATGGCTTGCCTGCTCACCATCCGCTCGTATCTTCTTCGTTTTTGCCTGGAACATACATGACGTCACACCAAATGCGACCGCCAAATGCACCAAGTCGTGAGAGCCTCGTCTCCCTCTACGCTACCATGCTACCATGCATCCGTGCTGCACTAGAACAATAGTCACCGCATTGTCCGCGTGTTTCCTCCGTCCCCGGTCCCCTCTCTCGTGCGCTCGTTATCGTTATCGTTGCCGAATCGATATTCTTGACCGTTTCACGTGTCCATCAGGTTACCGCGGAGCAAGACCACCTGCTGAAGAGCGCGTTTTCCCTCTTGGACTTCGACGGCGACGGCAAGCTTGGAGAGGACGAGTTCCGCACGTTGCTCAGGTATTTTATTGCAGTTGTTCTCGTTTCTTTGTTGTTGTTTTTGTTCTTGTCGGTGGGTGTTTTACGCTTGTGCTGCTGTTGATTTGTGTCTCCGGACTGTGACATCGTTGCCCAGCATCTCCACTTACTTGTGGTGACCGAAGCAGTGAAAGGGTGCTCCGTCCTGCAGTCTAAAAGTGTTTATGCAAACCGAGTCTCAGGGAAATGAAAAGGAAGCGATTCATTGGTGTGAATTCGCTGGTCGATCTGGTGGTTGTTTGTGTTCCGCGATTCACGCTGTCAGCCTTGGCCTTTCCTAAGCATGTTGCTCACGTGACACTTACTCGGTGTTTTTATGTTTCTCAAGTTGCCTCTCTCTTGCCAGTCATTTGTGTTTGTATGATCGACGGCTTCTTTATTATTTGATCCACCCCAGCCAATACCTCCCCCCATCGGTGTTTGCCATCGGGGTTGGGTTTTCGTCGCTTGGCAACGACGTTGTAAAACAAGCCAATTCACTTCGTGAGCTCGGCAACCAGGTTACCGGGTTTTTTTTTACCTCTGGTGTTTTTTTTTGGCAGTAACCATAATGGTGGTCGAGTGGACCATGTTGTGCGGGAACCCTCACTCCGCGCAAGGGGAATGGTCGCACCACGTTGTGTTAAATTGGTCAAGCACCCTCGAGGCAGTTACACAG